>CALNXI010002945.1:0-46689 GCA_942486025.1 Porites evermanni
TCTTAGCTCAAGCTCATCTGTGCCCTATTCCTCCTTATGTGAGGCCCATATATTGGACTCAGGATCACTCCCTAAGGGTTTATCCTGTGCCAGATCTCATGATACTAGCAGATAAGTACGACCCTTACACGTGCTCGAGTTTAGAGTGTGTTTGTACAAATCCCAGTTCTTTTGCTAGAAATGAGTTTGCATTTAAGGTGTACTGGCCATCAACTAAGGAGCTTGAGGACTGTAAGATTACTGATTAGGTGTAAATACCGCCTCTGACATCTGTTTTGTCTATTTTCCAAACATAGCCATCTTGCTTATTTTTACTTGTAAAGAATATATTTACAGCATTGTATTTAGAAAAACCAAATGGTACCCGATCACAAAAATGCAGACAGAGAACAGAAAGCTTAAACTGTGAAATACATGTATCATGCAAGTTTTACTGAAAAGGTTGTCAAACGAAAATAGGCAAATAAAAGGTTTTTTCTCACTGAGATCTCACAAATCGGAGCGATTGCAGAATACGCACAAATCTTGGGAATTTTAGCTGTTGGAAATGACAATGTAAAAAGAAGGGAAAAAAAAAGAAAAGAGAAAAAGCGGGGGTGGGGGACTCGGATGTACGTCACGCAACCATTTGTATAATGCATGACATGGTTCTATTTTTAGCTCTCGTTTGCGTCGTCGGTATGTCAGCAGAACCAGGCTCTGTCGGTAAAGAACTTTCCTGATCTATTGCGGATGTTTTTGTGAAATATGGGAACTGTCAAAGCAGGATATCTCAACAAACTAAGTAAGCCTTCTTAGAAGTGGTCGTTTTGAAGAGTTATGAACGTGACATCGGTATAGTAAACCAGTGTACTAATTTTCTTTCTAGGCGGATTTTTTAAGAATTCGTGGAAGAAAAGGTACTTCGTGTTGTACAAAGATGGCGTGTTCTGTTATTATCAAGATGCAAAAGACAAGGAATGCGATGGAAAAATCCACATGAAAACAGAATGTCGACAAATTAAAGTTGGCCATGCTGTTGGAGAAGGCGTTAAACCTCCGAAAGACAGTGAAATAAATTCGATGTTCTGTGTTTCTTCACCTGAAAGGACCTGGTATCTCTACGCCAAAACAGAGAGTGAAGCCAGGTAAACTGCGTTTGTCTTTAACTTACTTGGGAACGGTCAATAATCTCCGTAGGAAAGTCCTGTTTATTCCAATTCCTTTCACCAGACGAGAATTAACCATTGGTGGGGTTCTACAAGCTGGGGCTGTTTAATGCCCGAATTTTACTTGCAAAACTAGAAGCGAGCGATTCTCGTTGTAATCGGCGATTACCTACCCTGCTAGCAGAGTCGCTTCGTTCTTTCCTAGGAAGATCCATCGAGGGAGACTCTGTTCGTAGGGTAGCGATTACCATATTTGTGTGCTGAATTTTTATAGAGATGCTTTTTGTTCCCTAAATGAATTTAGATTATATATTGCCACTTTAATACCACTTCAATCTTTACGGTACAGTATATCAAAAAGAAATAACCTTGTTTGTTTGTGTTAATATAAGGTGTACTGTAATATCACAACGTCTTCGCGTGACTAGAATATTTTAAGAACGCTTATACGTTAGGGGCCGTCGACATATTCACTTTTTCCCCGCTTAACGACAACTGGGCGTTTAGGTCAGACCCCCCTCCTCAACGTCCACTTGAAATTTTGCTGCCCCAAAAGTCACTGCATTCCAGAATGTTTATTGACATGCACTTATAAGTGAGGATGTCAACGGTATGAACACAATTTACTGCACAATTCTCCAACCTATTCTCTTGTAAAATCTGCATTAACTGCTTTTTCCTATTGATGCTTTTGATTTCCTACTACACCACAGTATTAAAGTAAGTAACTTTTATTAATGTGGTCAAAATACGCTTAGCTCATTACAGTATTGCAAGTATCGCTATTTTGCAGGTACTGCCACAAATAAAAATAGCAAAAAGAGGAAAACAAAAACACTAAGATACAATATAAAATATCTATCTGCGATATTAAAATCTGTGAATATGTCAGTAAATAAAAACTATGTACAGTTCAATAATAATTACAATAAAACTATTTACAGATCAATATAACTGAGTGACATCAATTTTTTTCAAGGGTCTTTTAAAGGTACTTAGTTTAGTCTCGCATCTCAATGCTTGTGCTAATGAATTCCACATCTTTGGGGCCAGGTATTGCCAAGATCTCAAACTTTGCTTTGTAGGAGTTAACCTTGGGTAAAGTTAGAATGTCTTTACCACAAAAAGATTATAGGTTGTTGATCTTCGCAGTAGTAAATCCTTTAGGGTTGAGGGAATGTCATTGTGTAGCACCTTAAAGTCACAGCTGGCAATCTTTATGATTCTTTGATCATATAATGAGACAGTTCCTAGTGTCTTAAGTAATTCGGTGGAAGAACTGCTTTGTCTTTAAGCACAAAGTGTGGAGCTTTTTTCGTTTACTTTTTCTAGTTTATTGGATGGGGTTTTGCTGCAGATTTGCCACACGTCAGAGCAGTACTCAAAATGGGGGTCAATAAATGTTTGGTAAATGTTTTTGCTTATCTCAAGAGGTAGAATGTTTCTCAAACGTTTCAATACTGCAAGCTGTTGAGATACATTCTCTTGTCACATTGGTGATCTGATTATCGAATATTTCAGCTTGTTGTCAATAGTGACAACAAGGAGAGTGAGGTTTTCATTAACTGGTATTGTTGTATTATCACAATGGAACTTTGATTTTGGAGTTTGTAAGTTGCCCATGACCATAGCTTGATATTTTGAATGGTTCTGTTTCATCCCGTTTGCATCACATGATGTCACTAAAATTCAAACTACAAAACTGTCGATGCTACTGTTATTTTACTTTCATGATGTATTAGGTCAGCTGAAAACTAATTTTCATACAAATTTTTGCTTCAAAGGGGTTCTTGGTTTTGTGATAGAGTACGCTTGAATTTTTAAGCTTTTGCGTGACATGACATTTACATGATGGGCGAGAGAGCTGTCATGTACGTTAAAAAAGTGACGTATATCGGGAAATTTTGCTATCTTAACAGTTCGTTTATGTTACATGTATTAGAAAAAGTATTACTTTAATGTTTATGAGTTCCTCAAGGAATAAATTCACGCTTTCGTACCAAAATTCGGTAACATATGTTTGTTGGTTTCTGTCGGTCATGTTGGTGCCCATCCAGGTGGGCACCAGCTTGGCGTCTCCATACAAATCTCTATAAATTTGGGTAAACATTTCTTCGAATATCTCATATACGCAATAGTCTTCTGAAACTTGGCGAGGGTCTTTGTATATTTACCTCTATTCTTTTCCCGGATTCCGGACTTTATCTATTGAATGGTTTTGATTTTTATTTTGATCTATTGTGAATGGCATGACACTGAAAACCAGCAATTGAGTAAAACAGGCCCGATTATTGACCCCTGGGGCACCCCTGGTCAGTGTAAGTAAAGCGGTATTGTTTGATTTTTACGTGGACATCCAGTACTTGATTATAGAGGTCAAAGCCAGAATCACTGGTATGTGGCCAGCATGTTTTGAAAGGAAACTAACCATAATTTCTGGTATTGTAAAACTTTATTGGTGATTTAGAATAGAGTTTAAAAGATTGCAATGTAAAATGTACAATTGGTCCTGCATTCTGTTAAATGTGTTATGAGCACCGTTCCACACATGCTGTAAAGTTTATGAAAGTGCATCAGTTTGCTTTTATCCAAAATTGCTCTTCACTAACATCCACTGCCTTACCCTCTCCCTCCCTAAACATCCAGTTCATGTTAAGCGGGGGAAAAGTGAATATGTCGACGGTCCCTTACCATACCGGGTCAACCTTCCGTAAGTTACCAATTTAGGTTAGGAGTATGCGAGGAATACCTATTCAAAGAGGGGTGTTCTAATAGTCCATTGGACTTTCTAGTTTAATACCTGGTGCTATGTACCTGGAAGGTCATGGATTCAATTCCTGCTGGCGTGAGGGCTTGGTTTTTTTTTTTTCAATTGCTTCTTTATACATACTGTAAGTTCTCAAGTAAGGGCTTTGGGTGTTTTTTAATTTGTTTCAAATTTTCATGGCTTGAAATGCATCAGTCAATTCCAGGTGCACCCATGCCCACCTGGGGCAGAGACATTATTAAAAGGCTTAAAACCCCACAGCGTGTACAAAAATGGGGATGCAAATGCCTACCCCCATGATCATCCCCATATATAAACACACTGTACTGTGGCAGCCATTTTCATTCATATTTGCACAGCAGCTCAGAGACACTTACAGCATTTTAATGCGCATTTGCTCATTTCTGTATGTCATTTTTATGTTATTATTTGTTATAGAACAATCCAATGTTACAGTCAAGGCAGGTCAAGTTTTCCCCCCAAGATTCTATTAATGAATTGATTATTTGAAAAAAATGAATCCCTTAGTCGTTCCCGTAACCAGCGTGAAATTCAAATCGGCATTCCTGCATGTGTAATGAGCAGTGAATATTTTACAAGGACTTCTCTGTATAATGGTCAGATTTGCAAATCTTTGAGTGGACAAAATTGCCTTAAAGACGTTAACATCAATTCAGGGAAACTGAGCTGCTAGAAATGTCATAACTGCCTTACATGTGAATTCACAGCTCATTACGCATGCAAGAATGCAGAGACGAATCTGAAATCTATAACCACCAACAGATTCAACTTATGAATAATTCATTAATGGAATCGTGGGGGTACGCTTGACCTGGCTTGACTGTAACAAAGACGTCATCAACAACACCACTACCTGTAAATACTCTTTTTATTATTGTTTTGTAGCTTGTTAGTATAATAAATTGTTAAAATAGTTGCTGTAAAGTTGGCTAATTTAAAAACTGAAATGATATTCTACAGTAACTATGCATCTGAAAAAACACTGATGGGTGTAGCTGGAATTGACTAATTATTTCAGTTTTCAAATTGATAGATCTAATAAAGTTTTGTTCTTCCACAGAGAATGGATTTCAGTTTTAGAACAAGCGAGGGTTCCAGTATGTACTGATTTTATTGTGATTTCCTTTATTCTTACACATTGCAATCATGCATGTTGGCCTGTTTAAGGTGTTTATCCATGCTTTATTGTAAATCTTTGCTCTCTGTGGTGGGTACATAAGTTGTTTTTTCTGCACTTTAATTCTCAGCTTTCATTTGGTGGTGCCCCTAATCCACCAGGAGCTCCTTCATATCCACCTTACAGCGCACCAGGCACATCTGGATATGGCCCTGTACCAAATGCTGCTGCTCCGTATCCTCCCCCTATTGGTTTTAATCCATCTGTCATACATGGAGCACAAGCTCGTAAGATGAATATTTTTTATTGTTATTTTTAATTCAGAAATAAATAAATAAAATTATTTGAATTAATTATGATAATTACACAAATAGTTCTTTCTATATCACAGTGCATGTACATGCAATAAAAAATTTTTTTTTAGTATGATGATATGGTAAGATTAGCTTAATATTATTATTTCATGTGAACAAAAGCTGAAATCTGTACACCCCGTGGATTCAATGGTCCCATTGTAATCTAGATTTAAATTGGAACATCATCATAGGTCTACCTGGAAGTTACAAATGAGAGCCCAACCTACAGCACATACTAGTATGGCACATCCAAGGTGGCAATCCCCTGTTTCTGAAGTTGTGAAGCCTTTACCACTCTTTTTATTGGTATTTGAAAACAAACCTGCTATTGATTTTAGGGCTAGGGACATTGTTTGGATCATGCAGGCTGTCATTAAGCACTGAGGGCCACGGATTTCCCTGGCTACTTTGAACATGGCCCTTGGCTTCTTTCATAGGTCAGGGGAAAAAAGGAAAGTTAAACCAAAAGAACCTCTTAACCTAGCCTTCCAAGCCATCTTACTGACTACTAATTGCAGATACTCAGCTTACAACTTGAAATCATAGTGACAGCCCTGGGTCATTCATCCTTGTTTCATAAGAAAGTCAAACAACTCATTTTGATAGTTTTGTAGTTCTTTCCCCCTCCTTCTCCCCTGGGGTCTCCTCTTCCCTTTAATAGGTACATGTAAACAGTTGAGTAACCAGTCTGAAAATTGACTGACCATTGTGCATTTGAAATCTACTTCCATAGCTGGTCCTCCTCCACCATATTCTCAAGGACCTCCACAACCTCAAGCACCATATGGACAGCCACCACCTTATCCATCAGGTCCACCACCCCAAGGTTATGCACCTTATCCTCAGCCTCCCCCTGTACCGCAGCCTAACTACCCAACACAACCCCCAGGGATGTACCCCCATCAACCACCAACAGGATACCCACAGCAAGTTCCAGGAGGCTACCCACAGCAACCACCTGGACAGTACTACCCTACCCCTCCCCCAGGACATTACCCACAGCAACAGTACTACCCTGCTCAAAATACAACATATGTTCAAGGTGGAAAGCCGCAGACTGTGTATGTTCAGCAGCCACCCAAACAAAATAATGGTCGCAAAAACATGATGATGGGAGCTGCTGCAGGAGTTGTGGGCGGGGCTGCAATGGGTTATATGTTGGGACACACTGTAGGAGGATTTGGACATCATGGTTTTGGGGGGTGGGGATCAGATCATTCTTGGTCCTCAGGTGGGAGCTTTGATTGCGACTTTGATTGAAACTTTACTATATTATTGGGTTGGTTGTTTTAAAATATGTTCTTAGGGTATAGGAAAGTCAGGGTGACAGTGATGGGAATTAATAGGCAAATCTTTGCCGATGTCATTGTTTACATTTTTCATTATTTAGCATATGATGAAAGGCCGTTTATACCAACTAAATTCAAAAGTTGAAAGAGCACATTATCTTGAGCAATTTGTGCAATTTTCAGCTCTTTCCAAGCAATACTGAAGGAAATATCAGCCATAAAAAAACGGCGAAATTGCTAGGTGGCAAAAAAGTTAATGAGCCATACATTCTTTGTAAAATTTGGAGTTTTTAAAAAAGAATTTCTCCAAAACCATTATTTGGTATATCGAGGTCAATTTTTCAGAGATAACTGATTATTGTTATTCTCTTTCAATATGCAGCCGGTTTGTTTTATTATAGCTCCATAAGATAGTGATAAGCATATGTTAATGAGGCAAAAAATGTAAACAAAGATTCGCCTATACTCTGTTGGCTTCAATGGCCCAAATAGCAATAACCTGTGGTTTTTAAATAAACCTATGGATGTTTTTGTTAACCGTCTTACTTTGTCATAATGGGAAAGTTAAGAACTGGAGAAACGGCATCACTATCAGAAAGTGATAAGTGATCATCAGGGGATCATCTTCTGTGGACAAATTCAATAATGTTTTGTTTTTTAGCAAATAATGTAAGCGAAGCCAATAATTAAGTCTGATTTGAATGGTAAGATGCAACAGCAAACAAACATTGACAGAACTACAGTAGAACCTCCTTATAAATTTTGCTAAGTGTAATTTTGTTAAAGAATTTAGCACTAGCAACTTTTTGGAATATGCATTGTGACTATTAAAGCCCTAAAATTTTGTAGCACACTTGCAAAATGTAAAGACTGCACCAGTAAGATATTAAATTAACACTTTTTTGTCTTGGACAGAACATAAAGTCCTGCTTTAAGTCCTCCCATATTTATCCACAATGTCAAATCTTTTTTCCAATGTACTGAACTGTTAAGCACTTTGCCCATAACTCTCTTGTCCTGTGTCAGAAGCACAGCCCTACCACTTCCTGTAGAACAAACTCTAGCCATTTCCTCCAATGCTTTGGGGTACAATGTCCAATTCTCATGTTTAGATCCACTCTTCTTGCCAAAAGGAAGATCAGTAACAAAAACATCAACACTGTTGGATTTGAGAGGGAGGTTGCAAACATCCCACTGGTAAATGTCCAAGGGAAGAGTTTTTCTGTAGAGGAAACAAAGAATAGAATTTTTCTCTACAGTCACTAATGAGTTCCTGCAGCCATAGGGCCTAGTTAAGATATGATGTGGTTCAAGTATTTATTGTTTCAAATTCTATTTCCCTTTGTTTTTGGGTTTTGTAATGTATGATAGAGAAACAAAGGAAAATAATGATAATTATAATGTTTTCTTCTCTCTGTCTGGTTTTTCTTATTTTTCTTCCTCGTCCACTTCACCTCCCACCCAATATACTGGTAATAATTAAGCTAATGATGGGTTGTGTGAAATACTTCCGTTTTCCTTTTAGTCTTCTTTGATTTGTTCATTATAAACTGTTTCGTATGCANAATTAAGTCTGATTTGAATGGTAAGATGCAACAGCAAACAAACATTGACAGAACTACAGTAGAACCTCCTTATAAATTTTGCTAAGTGTAATTTTGTTAAAGAATTTAGCACTAGCAACTTTTTGGAATATGCATTGTGACTATTAAAGCCCTAAAATTTTGTAGCACACTTGCAAAATGTAAAGACTGCACCAGTAAGATATTAAATTAACACTTTTTTGTCTTGGACAGAACATAAAGTCCTGCTTTAAGTCCTCCCATATTTATCCACAATGTCAAATCTTTTTTCCAATGTACTGAACTGTTAAGCACTTTGCCCATAACTCTCTTGTCCTGTGTCAGAAGCACAGCCCTACCACTTCCTGTAGAACAAACTCTAGCCATTTCCTCCAATGCTTTGGGGTACAATGTCCAATTCTCATGTTTAGATCCACTCTTCTTGCCAAAAGGAAGATCAGTAACAAAAACATCAACACTGTTGGATTTGAGAGGGAGGTTGCAAACATCCCACTGGTAAATGTCCAAGGGAAGAGTTTTTCTGTAGAGGAAACAAAGAATAGAATTTTTCTCTACAGTCACTAATGAGTTCCTGCAGCCATAGGGCCTAGTTAAGATATGATGTGGTTCAAGTATTTATTGTTTCAAATTCTATTTCCCTTTGTTTTTGGGTTTTGTAATGTATGATAGAGAAACAAAGGAAAATAATGATAATTATAATGTTTTCTTCTCTCTGTCTGGTTTTTCTTATTTTTCTTCCTCGTCCACTTCACCTCCCACCCAATATACTGGTAATAATTAAGCTAATGATGGGTTGTGTGAAATACTTCCGTTTTCCTTTTAGTCTTCTTTGATTTGTTCATTATAAACTGTTTCGTATGCAATAAGTTGTTATTGTTGTGGTGGTGTTGATTTTATTGTTGAAGTTATCAAAGGGCAACAATGTAAGCCCTTGAAATTAAATTGCCAAAGCAAGCCTTGACCTCATTTTATCATGTCTGCCGTCAGGAGTGGAATGCGGCATAGGTTCTTAAGGGTAAAGGACATTATTAACATTTACTATAAACTTACTTGTTGTTTAACTGTTGTTCAGTTACACTCTGAACATTTGCCAAAGTCCTGGTAGGAGCTAAATCATGATGATCTCCACAGAAGTGTGCAGACTTGGGCCAGTTTAGGGCAGCCTCTATTGGAATGGAGCCACCTCCACACATGGGGTCACAAACAATGTCCCCTGAAAAAGAACAACAGCACTAGTTCATGGTCACTGTTCTAGCACAAAATTCATCCCGAGATTAACAATAGCTGATATGTGTTGTGTTGGATGTTAGAACTACAAATAATTTGACCATCACTGAGCTTTGTTTTGAAATTGTGCATGTATGCTTAATGAGATGCAAAGAGTTGTCCACATATGAAGCTTTGTCCTTATTTTATCCTTGTGTATTGGTGGGTGTGTGTGTGTGTGTGTGGGGGGGGGGGGGTAGTTTAAACTAAGGGGAACTGAACCACGACAAATACAAGTTTTTATGAATTATTTTTGCTTCTTAAAGTGAGTTGTGTCATGAAATTTATCAAATTCAAACAGTGAAAGCTACCGCCACATTGAGTGAAACAAAAAATTAATAACCACTTAAAAGATTTAAAGAAGAAATAAATAACACAGCAAATATATAGGCATGGGTGATCAAATTCGAAGAAGACCAAAATGGATTGTAATTATTGCAGTTTTTGAAAACTCGTCAGCCTAACAGTTTTTCAAGGTTCATTAAAAATTTTAATTAAGCGTGCCTCATGGAACACTACTCCCATGCTGGCATGTCATTTCACAAACTCCCTATTGTTTAGCATGCCCGTGCATTCACCTTATTCCCTGAAATCCCATGGAGGGTCACATTTGATATTACCGTATTTATTCAAATAAGCGTCCAACCTCAAATTAGTGCCCACCTCAAATATGCGCCCATCCTAAAGGCAGAAAAAGTTAATAAGCGCCTAACCTCGAATAAGCGCCCACGCCACCTCCCCTCTCCCTCCAACTCAAACTCAAATAAATATCCACCCACCTTCCTCCCAATAAGATAGTTCCCCAAAGATGGGGTTCTCTTCAGAGTATTTTACAGAAACCTTACTTTGTTACATCTTTGCGTTTTGTTATTACCATTCATTGTTTTGTTGCAAAATAAACATACTACACTTGCTGAAAATGGTGAAAATTTAATAAGAGCCCAGCCTTGAATAAGCACACGCCTCGAATAAGCGTCCACTCTCAAGGTCCAAAAATTTAATAAGCACCTAGGGCGGTTAATCGAATAAAATACAGTATGCTTTGGGAGAGACGTTTGGTACGAAGCTGTGATTTAGTCATTTACAAGTAAATTCCTTGCTAACATTAGACCTGTTCCTTAGCAAGTAAAGACACATTACTGAAAATACTGAACTGGACAGCCATGACATGGCCCCTTTAAGTTGTTCTGTTGAACGTGCAACTTTATTTGTGATTTTACTTCAACTACTTTTTCCTACCTGGCTGGATATTTGCCAGCTGAAGCATGCAATAAGCTATAGAAGACTTCAATGTTGTTGGCCCAAAGTGAGTAATGTTTCGTTTTCCTCTGCTTTCTTTGGTTAACGCAATACCAATAACAACATTTCCATTGACAATATTGAGTAGAACTTCAATGTCTGGATTGCTAAGGTTCACACGCCAGCCAAACCAGTCATTTATCCCTCCTCCAAACTTGGCTGCAGCCTCCGGGGATGAAAAGCTGTGTTTATTTCCAGTACGGGTGCATGTAACACGGAATTGCGGCAGTAGGTTGGAGGTAAAGGATTTATCACTTGATGAATTTTGAGTCAACTGAAAAAGGAGACACAGCTTAATTTAGTACAAATACCCTGAGAATACTGCAGAAATACATGTACATATACTGGTACAACCAAACAAAATTCTACTGCTTTCATTGTGCGCTGGAACCTCAATATAANACCAATAACAACATTTCCATTGACAATATTGAGTAGAACTTCAATGTCTGGATTGCTAAGGTTCACACGCCAGCCAAACCAGTCATTTATCCCTCCTCCAAACTTGGCTGCAGCCTCCGGGGATGAAAAGCTGTGTTTATTTCCAGTACGGGTGCATGTAACACGGAATTGCGGCAGTAGGTTGGAGGTAAAGGATTTATCACTTGATGAATTTTGAGTCAACTGAAAAAGGAGACACAGCTTAATTTAGTACAAATACCCTGAGAATACTGCAGAAATACATGTACATATACTGGTACAACCAAACAAAATTCTACTGCTTTCATTGTGCGCTGGAACCTCAATATAAAGAAGGGCCAAGGGACTGGCAAAAATTAATTTGTTCGCTATAACAAGGTTTCGTTATATCGAGGTCCTTTTTCATATATTTTACTATTTACTAGGGTAAAGAAAATTGTTTGTTATACCAAGGACTTTGTTATATACAGGTTCATTATCAATGTTCCACACTGCTTGACTTGAAAACAAAGTTTTGTGTGTTGTTTTAGATACATACTGTACTGGAAAGTCTCTATAGTCATGAAAATTCACCCACCCATGAATTTACACTTAATTAAACCCACTGTACATGTAGTTGATAGGAAGAGCCAAAACAATGTTGTGGCGATAAGCATTATTTTTAGATGTCCCTCCCTTAGCAGATGTCTTGTGCTCCCTCATCCTTGTGGTTGCAAGAAAAAAAAGGATACGTCTATTCTGCCGTTGGCTAGAAGTATCCTTGTTTGCAGGTGGCATCAATGGCACAAAGTTGGTGAAAAAGATCAAAGTTTTTTCTCTGCTGGGAACTCAACTCTAAACACCTTTTTAGCTTGTATGTTTTGTTTTCCCAATAGGCCCTTTGCATCTAGCCATTCACGTGGTACAAGACCAAAACACTTGAGAGCAAAAGTTATACTGGGACAAGACAAACAAAGGAAATTACCATTAATTTTAAAAGTATATATGCCTTTTGTTTGCTTGTCCCAGTGCGCCTTTTGCTCTCCCGCATGACGGTTTTGTACTACGTGAATAGCTTAAACTGCAAAGGGCCTATTCAGCTCATGATGTTCTCCAGGGAGTTTGCCTTCTGAATTATGCATGACATTTCGTGAAAGAAACACTTCTTTGCATGAGGTATCAATGGAATTTCTGCAAAAAACTTGTATCGCCTTTACAACCAACTAATATGGTCACCTTGCTACGTGGTTTACAGAACAACGTCATTATTTTCACTGCCAATTCTTACTTCAAACTTATCCTCATTTGAATCTTCACCGCCATGTTTTATCTTTTTTGCAGGAGCTTCTATAACGTCTTCTTCATCAACAACTTTATCATTACCACCTTCTCGTGAATTTTGCTCATCTTCAACTTCAGAGCACTTGTTGTCTACAAACGACTGGCATCTCTTTTTCATATCTTCATCAGGCGCAGGTGTCTCACTTCTGAAAAGCATTCCCGTATACCCTGTAAACTGCTTCCATAGAGAAAGCGCCACCTTCCAATCCAGTACTTGAGGTAATTTGTACAGTTTCTCGAGAATCTCTGGGCTGAAGCAATCGAGTTCATCGTTGTTTTCTTCGTATTCTTTTACGACAACAAACAAGTTCTCAATAGAGCGAAGGTTTTTTAGCTGAGAAAAAAAATTTGTCGGGATATCAAAGTATACACGGCCTCTTCCCTCCCTTATAGATTTACAATCTAGTTTTTGTCTGCATTCCGAGACAGCAACAGATTCTAAACCTGTCGAAACAGTAGCGCACACCGTTACAACCACATCAACACCGTCCGCCATTTTGCCTTACTTCACACTGTCTGCATTATGTAAACCCACACAGGACGTCTCTACTAATGAGACATCGTGACGTCACTGAAAGAATAGGCGCTACTTCCGCCTTGGAGATGTTGAAAATGGCGCTGTTTCATAGCCAAGCGTGAGGTTATTAAGCTGGTTTTCCTGAATATTGAAGCTTCAGAACAGGGTGGTTTCTCTTTGAGCAGAAAAGTGTAGTTCCGAAATCTTCTTCCGAGAAGGTCAGTGACATGATTATAACCGCAGTTTCAAGTTAGGTCATTTTCGTGTTACTATTTTCTCCTAACAGTTTGGATGATTGCAAGGTAACATTTTATTTTAGCGAAATTGGTTTGGTGTTGAAACTCGAAACTTGGTACAAGAGTAGGTTACTTCTATGGGAAAGCTGCTATAAATTAGCATGATTAAAATGATCTTTTGAATTGTGTTTAGTAAGCATATAACACCTTGCTAACCAATGCATTTCAAGGCGTGGATTTAATGGAATGGAATGCCGCCCTGATTGAATGGTTTGAATGGGTCGCTTATGCCACTGAAAGCACGTTGCTATCAAAGAGTAGTGAAGTAATCTCGAGCAACAGAACATAAAAGAGTGGCCATAGGCCCTTTACAGCTAGCCATTCCAGAGCCTTAGCTAGCGGGGGGTGGGTGGGGGGAGGGGAAAGCAAAAGTCGCCCTGGGACAGGAAAACCAGGAAAACATACATATCTTTCAGTGGGTATTTCCTTTGTTTGTCTTGTTCCTGTGTTACTTTTGCTCCCCGTCCCGTCCTGTTTTACCCCATGAAACGCCAAGGGGGGAGGGGAGAGCAAAAGTCGCCCTGGGACATGAAAAACAGGAAAACATACATAACTTTAAGTGGTAATTTCCTTTGTTTGTCTTGTTCCAGTGTGACTTTTGCTCCCCATCACGGCCATTTTTACCACATGAATAGCTAGCTGCAAAAGGCCTATTGTGGGGAGGTGGCTGTTGTATTTTAAGAGGTTTATACCACGTGACATTGCTTTTATCCCATCCACCCTAAAGCGTGTAGTATGGGACCAGGCTCCAGGTAGTCTAAGGAGGGGAAAAGGGTGTCGCCCCAGTCTCCCCTTCATTTCCCCCCCCCCGCCCTCTTTTTCCCTGCATACGATTCAACTCACTCCCCACCATCTGAATGCCATGCTCTACTATCTGAATACCTGGAACAGGTTAACATTAGGTGGCATCTAGAAGCTTGGTGCAGTGATGTCCCCCATCGTTGTATCCAGGTGCAGTGTAATACTGTGTTTATGAATTGTTCTTACAATGTACAGCTGTAAATAACTTACCCATGCTATGGTCCAAAGCTTATCCCTGACAACATAGTTTATATACTTGGGTCAAACTGCGATAACAAATAGGACTTTAGTTAAGCTTGGGTCGGAATTGATATTAGAGTTAAAACCTTATTATCCTTGTGTCCAGTTCCTTTCAAAAAATAACTTCGGTGACAGTAGTTTTGGTACAAATAGCTCGTCTGCATGACAGTATGGCTATTTGGCATGAAGGAATGCTACTGTGCAAAATTTCTATCTGAAAATATTTGCTCCAGTTAATATTAAAGAGTATTGACTGCAAAATATAACAACGACCTTATGACATCACTCTATTAGCATTCTGTCATGAAGAAAAGTCCAGTCACAGTTCTGAAAGAAGATGACATGACATCAGCTGCTGAAGGTTCTCTTCAATTTGGTGATGACAATTTAAGAGGTGGGAATAAAAAATGGTGCAAGGCGCACAAAAGCCAAAGGCTCATACGGCCGGAGAAAGCATAAAGCATAAAGCATGCCTAGGAGTATTGCTACCCTTGTTTTGCACTGCGCATCACATAGTGCGCATAACTTTGCCACGTTAAAGGTGACATTGATTTTCACCAGTCACTTAAAAAGGTCTAAAAAGAGATAACAATGGTCCCTTATGTAGTCCTAATGCTTTTTATCGCGATTTTGATTACTCTACGCGGCTGAAAAGGTGTTTGTCTTGAAACTCGCCCCAGTCCCCTCGCGCAAAATGATTATTTAAAGCCAAAATTATCCTTTGTCGTCGTTTTGCCATGAAACGAGAACGGTGATCCTCCTTTTTTATTTGTGTTTTCTACTCGTTATGGCCACACAAAAAATATGTATTAAGGAGAAAAAAACCTGGATAGTAGAATTTGTGTTTTTTTAGAGCCACAGCGAGGTAAGAGATAATGATTTAACAGTCCATTTCTCTACAGTTTTTCACGATCGGGTAATTTGGTAATTTGAATTGAAATATAGTCCAGACCATCAAACAGGCCTAAGGTTTTAGAGAGATTCATAGGTTTTTGCTATAAAACAAGAATTTATCACGGTTGTTTAAGTTTCGAACTCCTGGTGCGCAACTAGGAAAAAACACTCAGAATTACCCTATCTTTTTATTGCAGTTTTTGAATGTCCAATATGTGGCTGAGACTTGTGCCAAGTTTGAAAAATATCTTGATAGTAAATCATTTTCAAGGGAATTACTTTAAGAAATTGAAACCAAAAAGGTTGTTATTACGATAACACTGAAACATTTGGAAGTGGAGCACAAAAAAATTTACTGACGACGCAACTTTTATTTTAAAAGTTTGCCTAAATTTATTGCCATTTCCTTTGTTATAGCAATTGCAGAGGTTTACAAGAATGAGGGTAACGATGAATACAACAAGAACAATTTCAACAGCGCCATTTTCTTCTACACTGAAGGAATTAAAGTGAACTGCAAGGATGAAGATCTTAACGCGAAACTGTACAGCAACAGGGCAGCGGCACACTTTAACTTGGGTGAGAAGTTGCTTTATATTGGTTGTTTTAAATACCTTATCTTTTGTCGAATGAAAGTGATGTAGGCAGCAACTTGCAAAGGATTTCCGTAGTTGTTTTAAAGACGTTGTTAAAGTAGTTCTAGAGCCACCCCTCCCCTCTATAGCTTTCTAGGCTGTTACAATTCTGTTTGCGCATTTCTTTTTTCACAGGAAATTACTTTGAAACAGTGAGTGATGCAAAAATTGCCATTGAATTTCAACCAACTTTTTTGAAAGCTTTTGTGCGAGGTAAGATTTGAAGTTACTATGTACAGATACGGTCGAGAAAAGGACTGAAGCAAACCTTGACTCCATGTAGGTTATCTTATCCAGGGTACGGAATCCAGAATCCCAGACTGCCTGGGATTCCCTTACATGGGATGGAATGACCTGCAAACAGGAGAGGACACTTTGTCAGCTTTTTGGGCCTGGTGACAGTTTGCAGTAATTCTGCCCACGCGCCGAGAGCTCCGACCCGCCATACTCTTTACATCTTGTTTATTTCGATCGTCATTCTCAGTAAGGGTAGTGCATTCTTTCTATCCACACCTGATATCACTTACACCAGTCTCTTGTCGAATCCAAGTGTTTCGTTTTCGATCTCGAAGGGTAATGCCTAGCATTATGTGTTCCATCTTGCACTGTGCAACCGCAAGCTTTTCCATCACATAGCGTTGTTCAGTGCCCATGTCTCGCAGCCATATGTCATTACTGGTAGAATGTACTCGTCGTGCCTGCCTTGCGGCTTCCCATGATGTCATTCACTTTACGAAAGGCTTCCCAACCAATTGCGATCCTCCGCCTAATCTCAGGAAGCAGATCATCATCTCGCGTCACCGTCTTTCCTAGATATATATAGCTGTCTACCTCCTCGATGATTTTACCATCAACAGTTATTGTGGATAACCGTAGTTATCCCTCCAAATTTTTTAAACGGTCATCTTTCAAATGTGTCGAATGAGCTTTACTCTACGATTACAATTCGCAATAGTTGTGTCCATTTAAAAATTAAGCCTTTAAAAAATGTTTTAAGCTGACGTCTTTGTTTATGCCTTAACAGTGGCAAGTGCCTGCATTCAGCTGAAAAAGTTTGATGAAGCCAATACGTGGTGTGATAAGGGATTGGCAGTATCCTTTACTGGAATTGCTATTATTTAATTGTTATTCCCCCTAAACATTCCTTTGACGTTGAAAAAGTATTTTGTGAAGGTCCAGGTGTAGGTCTAAACCTGTCATAATCGGCTGCTCACCAAACAGAACTCTACAGCGCCACGAATGATCCTGAGGCCTTAAAATAATTATCCCACTGAGTAAGAGAAGACAGCAATTGACAATGGAGAGATTTAGATTCACGTTTACGCCAAACGGCAGACTTGAATTTGTACCACCTGACCAAGTTTTCCCCTTATTTTCCGTTTACTCTTTATTGTTTCTACACAAAAATAAGTTGTTTTATGCCAACTTTAACCATAGGAATCGTTAGGGGCTGTTTTTATCTGCTTATTTTCTATTCTGAGAAAACCTCAACTTGAGTCCGACGTTTGCCGTTTGCGGTAAACGTGAATCTTAATCTCTCTAATGACGTCATTTTACTACAACTACCGGAATCCTTCAGTTCGTTCTATTCTTGTGCAAGTTAAGGCTTTTCCTTATCAAACCCCAGCCGCATTGACAAATTTAAACACATGAACTGGAAAGCAAAAACAAAGTGAATACTGGTAGTTGTAGTCAAAATAAAGTGTGGTCATCGTTAAAATGGCCTATTGATCCCGCTTAAAACTATGGAATAAAATGGACGTTTTTCCTAATTAGTATGTATAATCAAATGGTGACGAATGAATGGTGACGTCACCCGCGTTTTGTCTAAATTGTAATAAGAATCATAATTTGGACAGAACGCGCGTGAACTGATTATTCTCTAATTTCCCGAGTTTACCATGTGATTACCCATCAATATCAGGAGTGAAAAATTACTTTCAAAATTGTGCGTTTTTAACTTGTTTATCGTAGCGAGAATTCCAGGCACTGAAAAATTTAGAGAATAAATTATGGCTTAAAAATTTGTGATATTATAAGCTTTCTGAAATTAAAACACAGCATATTTGGAGAGCTTTTTCCCTAGGGAAAAAAATGAAAATCCATTCAAGTGCGCGCCGTAAATGGAACGTACTGTCCAATTACTTATTCATGACGCGTACTCTCCTATTACTCTTTCTTATTAAATAATGGTAATAGGACTGAGTGGAGTCCAGTTCGGTCCGTAATCTTACGAGTGATTTACAAAATCGGACGACCGCTTAGCGGGAGTACGACTTGCCGTTTAATCACGAGTATGATTACAGACAGAATTGGACGAAACGAAGTTCTGTTACCAATTACAGTCAAGGGAGGTCAAGCGTACCCCTTAAGATTCTATTTATGAATTGGTTATTTGAAAAAGGAATCCGTTTGTCGTTCCGGTAACTAGTGTCAAATTCAAATCGGTATTTCTGCATGCGTAATGAGCTGTGAAAATTCTACGAGAACTTCTCTGTATTTGGTCAGATTGAAAATCTTTGAATGGGTTAAATTTCATAGAAAACATTTACATCAAATTCACGGACACTTAGCTGGTAGAAATTTCGTAACTGACTCGCGTGTGAATTCACGGCTCATTACCCATGCAGGAATGCAGACATGAATCTGAAATCTACGACTATCAACGGATTCAACTTTCGAATAATAAATTCATTAAAGTAATCTTGGGGGGTACGCTTGACTTGGCTTAACTGTAACCATAACTATAACAAAATTTCTGATGTTTTAGCCCTCTTGAAAATCATAGTCAATCTACAACCCTACACAACAATCAGTGAAAAATAAAGCAGGTATTGCATGAATAAAATTGGAGGAAATTGTAGTGGTTATCATAAGTATAGGTAAAAGCATGATTTGTACTAGTATTTGGCATAAATACCACGAGTGACATTTCGAAATTGTTGTACGTAATTTCACGAGCCGTTAGGCGAGTGAAATTTGAGACAATTTTGAAATATCACAAGTGGTATTTATGCTAAATATCAAGTACAAATCATGCTATTATTTGTTTATACTACTACCCGCAAAAGGTTTGTAATTTCCACATGTAGGTATTTGAAATTAAGCTGAAATACAACTGCTCTAAGCCAATCAAATTGCAGAAATTATTTTCTAATGTAGTAGTATAAACGCTGAAATTTCGCGCCAAAATTAATATGAAGTACTATTAATTATTTTTTCGTTGTTGTACAGTACGTACTTTACGGTTGCTTTTTTTATCGCCAAAGAATCATCACACAACTAAAGATAATTGGTTTAAAGTTTGTTAGCTTTGTCTCCTATTTATATAAATTATTGAACAAATTAACTGATACAAGATAGACCCGAATAACCAGAAGTTGTTAGAATTACGGAAAACCGCTTTGGGAGAACAAGGGAAGCTGCCAGAGAACCACGAAAAAAAGGTAAAGAAAGAGAAAAGACTTAAAAATTCAAATCATTATTGTATTTGTTTTGTTTAAAGGGCGGTCTTGGAGTTAGGAGGGGAAGTGACGTTTCTCGGCCCTCTCGGCTAGTGAATTTTGCTCTTTTAGGGTAGCTGCAAGATAGCTCTAACGTGAAAAAGCTTCTATACTTGCCCAGTTATTCAACTTGACAAACATTCGCACTTCAAGATTAAAACTGGAATTGCGGGACGGGATTTAAGCGTAAGGAAGATCATCGAAGTTATGGGTGCAACTCTTTTTTTTAGTTTTTAGTTAGTTGCGAAAAAAGCCTGAACATATTCATGCTTGTACGGAATTGGAACCCTTGCCTTTGAGCTAACACAGAAGCCAACTCGGAGCTGGCTTAATTAAGCATTATTTTCCCGAAAATTTTAGGTTTCCTTTCTTTTATGAAAATAGCCTAACCTGAGGAGTGAAATGTGAAAAATTAAATTTCAGAAAATCTCGGGGAATTTTATAGATTAGCTTCGAAATTTGTACATGAATGGAACGTTCATCTTGAAATTTTTAGCCTTCTTCAAGTAATAGAAAATTTTAGGTGATATTTGCTTCTCCGAACATATATTTTACAGAAAACAGTCGTTGGGTTCCCCCTGATAAGAACTGCATGACATCGCTCGCGCTCTAGCCAGAGTTGCTGAATTAAAATGGGGGGATGGGTAGGGCTTGCCATCAAGGGGCGGGGGTGCTTTTGCACTTTGATTGGGGTTTCAAGTTTGAATGTTAAGCGCAAAGTCTCAAATGTTCCCTGCAGGCTATTCCCGCAAATCATTGCTCTGACTGATAATCATAATGCTAATTGCGGAGCCCGTGGAGTGAGTGGCTAGTCATGATTGTCATGGGTGGGGATGGTGAGTTCGTGGTTCTTGGACCTGGCTCTCTATGGGTGGGCACCTTGTGTCAAATCCATTCAGACATATATTGTGCGTAATTTGTTTCCCAGAAAACTGGCACGAAGGCGACATACACAGCTAAAAAATTGAAAGACGATGAGGCGTATGGTGATTTTGGCAATGCCTATAACAGTTTGGGAGGGTTCAAAACAATCATAGACTACCATGAACGTATCCTGGAAATTGCGAGAGAATTGGGTGACAGATGGAATGAGGGAGCCGCGTATGGCAATCTTGGCAACGCCTACCAAAGTCTTGGAGATTTTAAAAGAGCCATAGACTATCATAAACGTTGCCTGGAAATTGCAAAAGAATTGGGCGACAGATCAGGACAAGGAAAGGCGTGTGGAAATCTTGGTAACTCCTATCGCAGTCTGGGAGATTTTAAAACAGCCGTAGACTACCATGAGGATCACCTGAAGATTGTTAAAGAATTGGGTGACAGATCAGGGGAAGGAAAGGCTTACGGCAATCTTGGCAATGTCTTTCACAGCTTGGGAGATTTTAAAACAGCCATAGACTACCATGAACGTCAACTGAAGATTTCGAAAGAATTGGGTGACAGTTCAAGTGAAGAAAAGGCCCATGGCACTCCTGGCAGTGCGCATGACCATCTCGGAGATATTGAAACAGCTGTAGGGTACGATAAACGTGGCCTACCAATTGCGAAAGAATTGAGTGACAGATATGATGAAGGAGTCGCGTGTGCCAATCTTGGTAACGCCTATCAAGGCCTGGGAGATAATACAAAAGCGATAGACTTCTATGAACGTCACCTGAAAATTGTGAAAGAACTGGGTGACAGACAAGGGGAAGGATCCGCTTATGGCAATCTTGGTATCGCTCATCATAGTCTGGGAAACATTAAAACAGCGATAGACTACCATAAACGTCACCTAAAAATTGTGAAAGAAATGAGTGACAGATCAGGGGAAGCATCGGCTTGTTGCAGTCTTGGCAACGCCTATCAAAGTCTGGGAGATTTTAAAACAGCAATAGACTACCATAAACGTACCCTGGAAATTTCAAGAGAACTGGGTGAAGTATTGCAAGAGGGAATAACGTTTTCAAATCTTGGTTCTAATTTTGCATGTCTAGGCCAAGTTCCAGTGGCTATTGAATATTACGAGCTCGGTATTTCTTTGTTGAATAGTATCAGAGATCGTCCCCAATTGCACGACGAGTGGAAAATAAGCTTACGTGATCAGTACCAAAGACTATACACTGCACTCTGGTGGCTGATATTAAAAGAAGGGAAGGTTGCGGAGGCTTTGTTTTCTGCTGAGAAAGGACGGGCACAGGGGTTAAAAGACCTTATGGCACTAAATTATACATCTGAAGAGAATGATGCAGAATTAATTCAAGAAAATAGAACCTTTCAGGAACTGTGCAGTGGCCTTCCTCCGAATACAATATTTATGGCGATCGTAGAGAAGGAATTAATTCTATGGGTCTGTCAGCGCGAAAAAGAGGTTGAATTGAGAAGAAAGCAAGTCAGTTGTGAATATGAGATCAACACTTTCTTTCAGTCTCTTTTGGAAAAAATTGGTGCAAGAGAGGATGTGCAGTGTGAAGATCGCTCACTTGATTTGACGAAGAATAAAAGATTGGCAGATAAACAGTCACCTAAATGTGATAGACAAACTCAAGACTTGCACTCTCAAGAAAGAGCCTTGAGCACACTGTACGACATTATCATTGATCCTATCCAAGATCTTTTGTCATGCAGTGAAGTCATATTCGTCCCAGATGGTCCACTTTGCTTAGCTCCATTTGCTGCATTCAAGGGACCAGACTCCAAGTACCTTTGCGAATCTTTCAGAATTCGCGTGGCTCCATCCCTCACCAGCTTAAAAATGATTGCGGATTGTCCGGTAGATCAAGTCGGTGATCCGTGGGTGCAAGATGTGACGACGTTAGAACAGTTGCCATTTGCCAGACAGGAAGTAGAGATGATTGGTAGAGTACTTGGCTGTACGCCTCTTATTGGTAGACAGGCCACAAAGGATGAGGTGTTAAAACGACTCGGCTCAGTTGCTTTGGTCCACTTCGCTGCACATGGCAGCATGGAAGCGGGAGAAATTGCCTTAGCACCCAAACATGATGACATGGATTTTATTCTGACGATGAAAGATGTAAAGCGTGTTCAGATGCGTGCAAGGCTGGTTGTACTCAGTTGCTGCCACAGTGCTCATGGCGAGATCAAAGCAGAGGGTGTGGTCGGCATAGCACGGGCATTTTTAGGTGCTGGTGCTCGCTCTGTTCTGGTATCATTGTGGGCGATTGACGACAAGGCCACTCTTGAGTTTATGAAACATTTCTATCAGCATCTTGTGGAAGGAAAGAGTGCTAGTAAAGCCGTAAACCAAGCAATGAATTGCATGAAAGAACACAGAGAATTTGGCGCTGTTAATCGCTGGGCGCCGTTCGTTCTCATTGGTGATGATGTCACATTGGAATTTGGTGGGAGCAAATAGTTTACCTACAATGTCGAGGTAATGTGATTCTTTAATTATTTTACCCTTTACGAGAAAATGGTTTTTAATACTCAGGTAAACTAAATGAACCAAATCAACACAAAGGCAAGTAAAGGGAGAGATTAAATTAGTAGCGCTAGTATAATATAAGATCATGTATTCCACATTTATCATGCTAGCAATTTTTTCAAGGCAGTATTTTTACGCAGTTTGTACATTTTTTTAAGCAAAAGATATTGGACGTCATTGCTGCTCAGCTGCTTCAAAATGTGACTTTAATACCGGTACAAGGTCTTTCAATCGTCTCAGCAAAAGACCGATACAATTATAATAGTACAATTATATAATTTCAAGATTGACATATAGTGGAACACATTATCACGTTAAGAACCTTTACAAGGTTTGAGTAAGTTTAAGTCGTCACAATGCATGAGACTCCCTTGCACTCAGCCTGTAAATGGATTCTTTAGGGCGCACTGAGCGTTATCACATATAACGACAATAATCAAATAATGAAGGTACTTTTTGTGGGTTAATATGTTGCGGGTGACCAAGAGGAGTCCGCAATCATAATCCTCAGGTTGGCAAAAAAAAACTAGCACGCGCAGGCACCTTTATCGGAAACATTTTAACTTTTTTGGGTGAATTCTACCTCGAATAATAAAAATGTAAAAAACATTCAGTGTTACGCGTTACGTTACGACGTGTTTACCAAGAGGACGCACATGTCATCAGCTTTGGAATTTTGCAACCCTTCAAAGTGTTACACACGAGGCAGTAAAACGAAACGTTCTGCTGGCTTACGACTGAGTGGATTGTACAACTATTTGTAAGATCATTCTTTATCCTTTGCGGAGGTATGTTTGATTATTAGGGACGGCCCATTGGTGAGTGCATGAGCGGGGAGGAAACGAAAAAAAAATCCATCCCGTAAAAGAAACACTTAAAAAATGCGTACAGCCGGAACATGCACTGAACAACATTTCTTCAAAGAAAAAAACAACATTCAAACATAGCGAACAAAATAACCTTTTTTCAATCTCCTGGTGTCATTTGCATAAAATGAGTTTACCTCGGACTTAATCAAGTAACGTCCTATGTCCATCTTAGTCAAACTGACTGTCTATTTTAACGCCAGACGTGGCAGTTGCATAAGATCTTAAGTCCGTACGCAACTTATCCCCGAAAATCCTCCAAGTTAACCTTCCCTCAGAATAATTCTATTCATGTCGCACTTATTCCTAAACCTTCGGTCAATTCTGGTTTTTATTTTTTGCCTCATAGGTACGACGAAGGATCTGTATTTCTGTATAAACCAGCTAAGAATCATTTATCTTGGTTTAGGTAGACACTCAATGGAAATGTATCATATTCAGCGTGCCCTTCATGTATGTAACAAAGACGTTTAAAGTAGTTTCTTTTTTAATATGTTAAGGCTTAGAGAAAATGTTTATCTACTCGACCTATAGTATATTGATATTTTCAAAATAAGACTTTTTTCCTTGTCTGTGGAATATTTTTAGTATTAGATTAAATATGAGAGGGGAAATCTGTATGGGCGTTTACGATGGCGAGCCTTCAGGTCCCCAATGTATAACCCACACAGATCAGTTGGAAAATTTTATCGAACTTTTGAATTCAAACAATAAGTAGAGATCTTTAGCTGATCTTTATCTAAGTTAACTCATTAACGCCATTAATTATTGTGGTTGACCACAGGCATCCCAAACTCACTAATCGAGCGCTTGTTAAAAATTAATACTTCTGGCAATGTTACGTAACGAAACGATTTATAGGGTTCATGTGGAAACAGTGAAAATTCGAAAAAAAACTCGCATTATCTTAGCTTATTGTAATGAAACGAAATAAAGTACACTTACTTGTGCTCTATTTTGTGTCCTTGTGTATTCCTGAGGCGATTTGGGCTGGTTTTGCTATAATGTCTTAAAAGGACTAAAGCTATCGAGTAATAAGGCGAGTTCTTTCGTATTTTTTCTGTTCCCATAGAACTCTATGGATCGCTTCGTTACTCAACATTGCCAGTAGTATTAATTTTTAACAAGCGCCGGCTTAGTGAGTTTGGGATGCCTGTGGGTGACAAAGGAGTACATGCATGTGAGTCAAATACTACCTGCTGATTGATCATTGCCTTGAAATATTTTAAAATTGATGAATTTTACAGGAAGTATAAAGACAGGTTAGGAAGTTGGGTGCTTTCTACCGACTGTGTCGATAAAGAAGAGCAGAATTTCGAATAGACTGCGAGCAGTCTCTCTTTTGGTCTGTTTAGTGAAGTGTTAAAGGTAAAATTTGTCACAAGACTTAGCTCAGGACGGTAGATCTTACTATAAATTTAAGAAAGCGTGAACACAAGGAATAATTCTGGAATACTATCGTGCGACAAGGAAAAGGCCAATCAGGTGCAAGAAAACTAAACCGCATTCAACAACGGTAATTATTTTGTGCTTTTGTGTCTTGCTGTCGTGATTTTTCGTAACGCCATAATTATTTCTAACATACCTCAGATGCAGGAGTCATTATCAAATTTGAGATTAGAAATGGCTAATTTAAATTTGCTTAATCTGGGATAGCTATTGCATAACTTACTACCCTGATAGGAGGGAGAATGAAGCCCATAGCTGGTAGTGTTTACTCTAAACACGGTTAGGATATCTACGCCTCACAGATCTATGTCACAATTTCGAAAAGTAAATTGCTTAGAAATATGTTCAGGGGTTAAACCTTGTTAAGCCTTGTTAAGTTAAGCCTTGTTAACCCTTGTTAAGTTAAGGTATTAAATGTATTTTTCTAATGAACAATGTAGGGTGTTTAATGTCTTAAAGGGACTGTGACACGCTTCTGCGCATGAGCGGCAACTTGATTTCTGTTCTGGCGAACAGTTTTTCAAGATTGGCCTTTTGGTGAAGAAGTCCTCTTCCATCGACCCTGAGAGGCCCGAGAAAGCCATAATATCAGTATTCAAGAGCTATTTGGTCCATTTGGGAAGTTTTAAACGCCATATTTTGTATTTTTGCGCAAGTGTTGTCGAGAAAATTCGACGCCATTGAGGAGAACCGTACCTGCTTTCATCATCATTATAAATAAAACGCAAGGTGCGTTGATTAAGTTTTCCAGTTTATCTTAATTGCGCCGACCACAGTAATCACAGATAACAGAACAATAAGTTAAATGAGGCAAAATACATGCATTGTACAATCTAAATTTATTATTCACATCAATGATTAAATTTTTTATGCCGCTATATAAGATCTGAATTTGTTTGTCAACCTTAAGTACAATACCTGCGATTTGCTTAGAGAAATGTCAGTCCTTATCTAACGTAACTCCCAAAAGTTTAATCTCTTCAGTATTACCAATCACATTAGAATTTATAAAGAATTCAGGTGTATCCCTCCACCTGAAGATAGATAGATAGACTAGGTTTTATTAAGTTACTTTGCAGAATAATCTGAATTGCGCAAATTTACAAATCTAAAAACATATCCTGCGCTACAAATATAATGCATTACTAATTACTACTTTGTAATTAAAAAACCTTAAAATGTAAACTCGAAGTCATCAATATATTGCGTTAGAGCTACTGTTGTTGATAAAAGTGTCCGCAAATCTCTTTGTTTTAGTTTTTTTAGTAGGCCGAAAATCATCTGTCTCCTTAAATTATAGGCTGGCCTGCTGCACGGGTAGCAATCCGTGAATCTTATAGGATGGGTTGTTAACAACTGATTGGAAAAGC
This sequence comes from Porites evermanni, assembly GCA_942486025.1. Classification (NCBI taxonomy): domain Eukaryota; kingdom Metazoa; phylum Cnidaria; class Anthozoa; order Scleractinia; family Poritidae; genus Porites; species Porites evermanni. Next base: position 26,582 of record CALNXI010002945.1, read on the forward strand.
TGATTGAGATCATCAGAAGGAACCTGTGCACGTTCCAGTTGAACAAGAAAGTATTTTCGACTGGCATGCTTTTCTCTCCGAGCCCCACAGTGTGGTCGTCCCAAGTTAAGTTAGCATTGATCATAACTCCTAGTAGCTTTTCGCGCTGAACCGATTCGATAGAACTTTTGTCAATACATGCCCTCGAGAACGGTGCATATTGACGACTGAAACTGATGGTGAGTTCCTTTGTCATGTCGCAGTTTATCTCAAACAGATTTGCCTTCGGCCTGTAATGTATTAGGTCCACTAGATCATGACAGTGTCATGAGCCTTGCTCTGCTGACCTTCGGGTATAGTCACCGATACCGTGTTGTCGTCAACGTATTTCCACATGTTGAAGGTGCTGTGGACAGACAAGTCATTATCATGAGGAGGACTAAAAAAGCCAAGGGCCAAACTTGGTCCCTGAGGGCGCTCCAGATGGTACTTTACCTTACTCAGACAGACAGTCCTTGCTGAGTTTGACTCTCTGGAACCTGTCTGAAAGGAAGTCGACAACCCAATTGATGATACTGTTAGGAACGTTAATCTGTTTCAATTCGTGACTAAGATACTATGATCTATCAGATCAAAGGCTTTACGGTAGTCGAAAAGAAACCAGCCTCATGGCAGTACATTTTTCCGGATTAATCATTGAACCATTGGAGCAAAACCTTGAATTAGCAGTAAGGAGATCCGCCTGAAAACGTTAGGCAGTTGAGAAATATCATTATTGATATTTAAAATTTGTGTATCACCAGAGCCTGCACTAAAACCCAGTAAATAATTAATTATGTGGAAAAATAGTAAAAAGGAGGAGAACCGATACACACCCCTGTGGAATGCCCGTCATCAGATGTCTCACTTGAGAAAAGTAACCCCAATACCCCGTAAACTGCTTCCACAGAGATATAGCCACCTTTCATTCCAGTTCTCGAGGCAATTTATAAAGTCAGGAGCTCATGACTAGCAGCCTCTATCTCCACTGATTTCTTTAGTCAACTCTTTCCCGAGTAGATTTATAAATAGAACGGCTTGTTTCCCCTGAAAAGTGTCATATTTCTGGGAGTCTCGTATGTCACTATGAAAAATGAGGTGAACGAATTTCCTGTACATGTGCTGTTTGATGTAGAACAATAGCACTGTCATTACCTCGTTGTGATTGGTTCTTTTCACTGTAGACGTGCGAAGCCTCCAATGGGAACCGTACAATTAATAAATCTACTAGGGAAAGGGTTGACCCCAAGGCTCGTATGGAAGTAAAGGTCCTTGGTCATAGGCTTCTTTTAAAGTTTCTCTACAATCTCTTGGGTAAAGCAATCGAGTTCATCGTTGTTTTCTTCGAATTCTTTACTACGACAAACAAGTTCTCAATAGAGGGGAGGCTTTATAACGGAGGAAAAAAATTCTTCGCGATATCAAAGTATCTACGCCCTTCTGCCCTTATGGACTTACAATATAGTTTCTCTCTGCATTCCGAGAGAGCAACAGATCCTAAACCTGTCGAAACCGTGACGCGCACCGTTACAGTCACGTCACCTGCGTACGCTATGTTGCCTAACTTCTCACTTACTACATTGTGTACACAAACACAGCACGTCCTCTACCAGATCGAAGCGAAACTGATCATCTTGGCTTATATCGTGAAGTCACGGAACCCTACTTCCGCCTTGGAGCTTTCGAAAATGGCGCTGTTTCATTTCAGTTTTTGAAGCTTATTTTCCTGGATATTAAAGCTTCAAAGTGGTGTCTCTTTGAACCGAAAAGCATGGTTACGAATTTTTTCCGAGAAGGTTAGTGAAATGATTGATTTTAAGTAGCAAAATAAGCAGCTTTTAAGTTACGGGTCATTATTTCCTCGAATGGGAAATTTATTTTTTAAGCATGTATGTTCGCACGGTAATATTTTATTTTGGCGAAATTGGTTTGGTCTCGAAACCGAAACTTGGTATAAGGTTAGGCTACTTATATGGGGAAGCCTTTCTTTGAAGCTAAATGCTAGAGATTAACACTAAAAATGGTCTTTTGATTGAATCAGTTGTGCCCGATAACGTAAACCTTCTACTAAGCCAAAGTAAAAAGTTTTCTGTGCCCAGCTAATTTACAATACAGTGTATATTTAATATCGACATTTAAATATGCTCTTTTAAATGGAACAAACTTATGTGGGCCATTCCATGTTGACGAGGTAGTTTAGCATGACAGACCTTAAGATACACCGTTTCCGTGTAACGGTATGGGTAAATTAGCTGTACAAGCAGCCGTAAATATGGGTAGATTGCCTCGTACCCGGTAGAAATGGGTAGGCTACCGGGTAGAATGGGAAATAAGGATTGCCTTTTATAAAACGACGAGGTTAACAAGTTCGCTTACCAGTACCCGTAGGCTGAAACGGTGTATCTTAAGGTTGATTGTTTTTGATATTGAACTTTGAGTATAATGCAAATTTTTATCCAAAGCGTTTGGCGAAATACATCGATTCCATACACAAATGCGCTCGATATGTCTGATAACCTGTTTTATTTTTGCAACGTCCTCTCAGTTGTGAAAATCTGGCCTTCAGCCCTTCAATCTTTAGAAATTTCATGTTTATTTCCGTCATGAACTAGTGGTTCCTACCGGAAGGTTATTGTGCTGCAAGCACATTGTCATAACAAAGACCTTAGGAAACTAACTACTCAGTTCCTTTGGATTAATATTTTCCAAAATAGTCTATTTTTACCTTCGAGAGGCTTTCAAACCACCTTCCTTTGTTTCTTAACGTTGCTCAGACAATTTCAGAAAATCTTAATCTGAATTTTTTTTTTCAAAATTACCCTCTAAATCAGTATTATCGCGAACATCAATGTTGCCATTTTTCAAAGGCGAAATCCTTTTCTCGTACACGCGTTTTGTTGTGAAAATGGTATTCTAGAGAAAGAGCGACGCTTCCTCTATCAATCTGTTCGATAAATTTTGGGGGCAATTCAAACTGCAAGTTTTGCAACAGAAAACACTTGACTACGGTGAACGCTTGATTTACGACCTTTGAACTAACAGTTTATATTGAATAATAATAATAATAATAATAATAATAATAATTGAAAATTTATAACGCGCCTTTTCCATGCAAATATGATCAAAAGCGCGTGACAACACGTAAATGTTAAAAGAAAATAAAAAAGCTAAAATGAGCATAATCATTAAGGCTAAAAGTAAACAACGCTAAAAATTAAATAAAGATAAAAACACTTAACATATTACATAGTAGGTTTAAAACATTTCATATCAAAAGCTAGTCTACAAAGATGCGTTTTAAGTAAAGATTTAAAACGTTCAAAATTGTCCTCAAGACGGATGTGAAGAGGCACATTGTTCCGTAAATTAGGGGCAGCAGATGAAAAAGCACGATCCCCTGAAGTCTTTTTCAGTTTTAAACTAGGATACTTTAAGATAAAACCGCTAGCTGAACGGAGATTATGGCGCGGCTGTTCTTTCATAGCAATCAAATCGATCAAGTAACAAGGCGCATGACCGTAGATAGCTTTAAAAGTAAAAAGAAGTATTTTAAAATCAATACGAAATTTGACAGGAAGCCAATGTAACGAACATAATACTGGTGTTATGTGACTGTAGCGAGGGACATTGGATATAAGCCGAGCAGCTGCATTCTGCAAGCGTTGCAGTTTAAGTAGATGAACAGAGGGTAAACCAAATAGAAGGCTGTTGCAGTAATCTATACGACCACTGAATGATAAAAGCATGGACCAAAGTTCGTGCAGACTCCTGGGACAGATATTTTCGGATACGCCGAATATTGCATAAATGGAAAAACCCAGATTTACAAGTTTTGTGGATCTGCTGCTGGAGATTCAAGTTAGAATCGAACCATGTCCCTAAATTTCAATGCTTCCTAACGGTAACGCAATCAATATTTTCTTTGGAAAGTTGTTGTTTTGTACCAATCGACATGAACTCAGTTTTGTCATCATTAAGTTTCAGCTTATCCGTAAGCATCCACGTACGAATGTCCGATATACAGCGTTCCATGGCAACGACCGCATCAATCTGATTAGTAGCCGTGTCAGGACTAAACGACAGGTAAAGCTGAGTGTCATCAGCATAGGCATGTGCTTCAGGTAGATGGTATTTGATGACTTCAAACAGTTTGCTGGAATAAATGGTAGACAACAATAGCCCCAGACACGATCCTTGTGGAACGCCACAAGGAAGCTTAAAACTGTCAGATGTAAAGCCATTTAGCGAGATTCGTTGCAACCTGTTGTTAACATAAGCCGTAAACCAATTAAGGGCGGTGCCATTAATGCCGATACTTGACTTAAGACGAGCAAGCAGGATGTTGTGGTCAACAGTGTCAAACGCTGCGCTCAAATCTAGGAGAACTAGAAGACTTACATGCTTGCAATTCATATTCATGAGAACGTCATTCTGTACCTTCAGTAGTGCTGTTTCTGTGCTGTGACCCTTTCGGTAAGCGGGTTGTGACGTTGGATAAAGGGCGAATCGACTCATATGACTGTGAATTTGGTCGAAAACAGCACGCTCTGTCAGTTTTGATATAAAGTCCAAGTTACTGACAGAGAGGAGGTTATTCAAGCAACAACTTTGACAGCATTTGAAATTCTGCCTTAAATTCGCCCCTTTCCCGCCAGTTCAAACACTAAAAATGGTTCTAGATTTCATATTAATAATTTTCCAGAGGAAATAGTATTTTTATTGCAAGAAAGTGAGCTATTAAAACAAGAACAAATTTTGCCCTTTAGCAAAACTGACGAGATTGTGTGACAGAAAAAACTAGACCCAGGTTACACCGCGAGGACAGATACCATTCTGAGAAAGAAACTCACCCGGCACCTTTTGTAACTAAAAAGGGAGAGTTAGATTAGCTAAATCCTTAGTTTCATTGAATTTTTCTCCGGAGCGAACCTGAAAACGTAACAAAACATCCCTCAAGAGACAGTGAAGAAGTAACCCCGAATAGTCTCTTGTTTTTTTATAAACCCCTGCCAGCTGTTAAAAAGCCTTTTTTTCAGACTTTTTGCTTTGGAATGAGATTATGAATTCGCTACTGGTATTCTTGGAGAAAATGACACTCTATTTACGCTTTGGTCAGAAGCTTATTCCTGATAAGAAATTTATTTCACTTTGGTCAAACTGCTATAGCAAATAGGATTTTAATTATGCTTCAGGGTTCAAATTGATATTAGAGTTAGGACCTAATTATCCTTGTGTCCAGTTTCTTTCAAAAAAACAAATATTGCTTCCATCAGTCACAGTACTTTTGGTTGCCATACTGTTATACGGACCAGCTATTTATAACTGATGTGAAAGAATGCTGCCATGAATTTCTTTTTGATAATATTTGTTCCAGTTAATGTTAAAGAGTATTAGCTGCAAACACATAACAATAACCTCATGACATTACTCTTACAGCATTCTGATATGGAGAGAAGTCCAGTCGCAACTCCGGAAGAAGATGACGTCACAGCAGCTGCTGAGAAAACTCTTCAATTTGATGATGACAATTTAAGAGGTGCATGACTGAGAAAAAAACATTACCTATTTGCCTCAATCTTTTTGCGTCAAGGAAATTGCGCTCGGTTAGACCTTTACACAAGCCGTCAATGGCTTAACCAGGTTATCGACTTTTTGTAGGCCTGGGTGACTTATAAAAAATGCTTGTTTATAATTCAGTGGATTGCACGCATGACTAGTACAATGTCTGACCTCACCAACACTTTGAGCTCGTAATAAGCTTTTTAGTTCACCCCAACAACGCACAATTTATTTATTACAAGTGGTAGAGTGATCTAACCAAAAATTTTTAGGCCTGGGCCTATCGGTCTATGGGCTGGCTACACCCCAAAAATACCGCAATTCTGAATTGTATCACTGGAAAATTCCCATATTTGCTAAATTTATGTTTTAATCTTGTGCGTCGAGACACTTTTAGGAATTGAAACCAGAAAGGTTATGATGACTACACATGTACATTTGAAATAAGAACACGAAACAATCACTATTACCCAACTTTTGTTTTAGTCTTAAAATGCTTAGAATTATTACCATTTGCTTCGTTACGTTGTAGCAATTGCAGAGGTTTATAAAAACGAAGGTAATAATGAATACAGCAAGAAGAATTTTGACAACGCCATTCACTTCTATACTGAAGGAATTAAAGTGAACTGTAAGGATGAAGATCTTAACGCGAAGCTGCACAGCAACAGGTCGGCGGCACACCTAAATTTGGGTAAGAAAAACGTTTTATATTGTACTTTATTTATCTTTTGTCAGTCTGTGTTGCTGGGGACATATTCTGAAAGATTGCGGCAGTCAGTCGAGAAAGCATTAAATCTCAGGGTGACTTTTGAATATACAGTCTACTTTTTTATTTGTATTACATGATGTTTTTTCAGTCCCATGTCTTTCGCTATAGTTGAAGTAGCTAAGGGCAATAACGCCCTCGCTGGGTATTACTATGTTGTATCTATTTGCTGTTAAAAATACAGTTTCTGCATTTTTTTTTTCCATAGGAAATTACTCTGAAGCGGTGAATGATGCAAAAAATGCCATTGAGTTACAACCATCTTTTTTGAAAGCGTTTATTCGTGGTAAGAGTACGGTAGTTATCTGAACAGATAAAGTTAGGCAACGCAAACGTTGGAATGTTGTCAGACCATATGATGTAGGACCGAATAACATTCAGAGCACACAGTGTCTCGTGAATCCCTGCCACAAATTTGTTTAGAGTGAATGGTTTAAATCATATAAGTAGGTGAAATAAAATCGTTGACAGTGACCGACATTTCGGCAACCTGTGGGGTAATCATCGTAAGAGTCAAAGTGAGTTGTATCGCGTAGCGTCTCTCCCCGGCCCAGTCTGGCTCTCCGTTTTCAGCCTCTTTCCAGACCTCTTGTTTGACTGTTCTCGCGTACTTGAATACGCAAAAATACGGAGTGTTTTGCAGTTAGTATCACGTCAGCTGAAGGTATAAAACACTTGTTATTGACTTGCTTGGTCAATTCAGTCGCGATGTTATTGGTCGTCTGTGAGTAAAGCCGGGATGTTCAGACAGTTCTGCAACCGGCAGTATGTCCAGCTGATGTCGTTTCAACTGTAAATTATTCGAATTGAGCGTTCTCAATATCCCCTATATCATTTCTAAACACGTTTTTTTCTCTCAAGCGCCCGTTCAAAGACCATGTGACCTACAGAAACGATGGGCTTTTGGAACGAGAAGTCTAAGGTCTATGTTGTATTTTCGTTCCTTGCACTTGACTCTAACTACCAGGCTTCTCGCACGTTGAGTTTAGGTTGCGTTCTGCTGACGTCGAATGCAATATTTAAGTTATCTGCATTTCTGGATTCTCTTACATCAAAGTCATGATTTCTTGTGCCTGAGTTTTGTTTTAATCTCGCTTTGTTGCACTTACTTCTTCTTCCAGCTTTGTTTCCAGTCATGTTGCAGTTTAGATGCTTTTTAGAAAAATTGTATTGTATAATTTATATATGATCTATTCTATCACTAGATCACACCCTTTTGAATTGCCAACTCCGGAGATCCTGTATCGTAATTTCTAATTCATGTCTTTATCGGTTTTTTTGGTCTATCTCTATCTTGCGTCTACTCGTACGTCTTCAATGATAGCGTTATGTACATTCTCTACCCGTAATATACTTTCCATTTTGTTTATTTTCGTATTTCATTCTTTCAAATTTCTCCACTTCTTTGCTTTCCTTTAAAGTCCAAGCCAAATTCATCCTGCAAATCTGCTGGATAACTAATTTTCCATAATTGTGTTCATTTTGATATCGTATACGAATCAATATTTCTTTCAACCGGCCTGCTGCCCATTGAAATGTTTTTAGCTGACATTGCTGGTTTGTGCCTTTCAGGGGCAAGTGCCTGCATTCAGTTGAAAAAGTTTGACGAAGCCAATACATGGTGTGAAAAGGGATTGGCAGTATCCTTTACTGGAATGGATATTTTTGTAGTAATTTCCCCTAAACATTCTTTCAACGTTGAAAATTGTATCTTTTGTAGGCCCGGTTGTAGGGCTAAGCACATCATTCGGCTGCTCACCGCACAGAAATGTACAGTGCAAATGATCCCAAGACCTTAGAATTGAATTCTCGCCATTAATAAAGTGAGAGAAGCCCCTGCTAAAAAATGTGATATATTAAGTAATCATAATCTCCAGAATCTTTCGTTTGTAGCTGTTTTTACCAGTAACATCTTGCAGTTGCAATGCCAGCACTAACTTTCACAGTGTTTGAAATCGGAAATCTAAATTATGTATAAAAGTATTGTATCTATTTTTAAATCCTCTTTCATCGGTTGCTATTAAAATTTAGTCATTTCAGGTGACGTCATTTTCCATTTTTAAACAATACATTGTAATCACTTTTTATTAACGTCAGCCTGTGTAGCGGGGATTATATTATCCTCCTTTTGATGAGGTCAGCCCTTTCGGTGGTTGATCTCATACCCCCGTCTCCGTCGTGCGTAGGACTCTCTAATATGTTGCACCATTAATTGTCTGTACAGTACGTTAAATTGCGGTTTGCTTCCTTTTTATATGAGACGTCTTGTGACTCAAGATCATTTGTTTCAAGTTTGCTGGCTTTGTTTGCTTATTTTATATTCAATTATAACCATTTAACTAACAAAACTGAAGATGGACTCGAATAATCAGAGGTTGTTGGAATTACGGAACAGAGCTGTGGGAGAACAAGGGAACCTGCGAAAGATCCATGCAAAAAAGGTAAAGAAGGGAAAAGACTTAAATTAAGTAAATTTGAGGGGTAAACTTGGAAAGCTTTTTTTTCTTTTTTTGTAAAAAAAAAAAAACCTTGGAAAGCTAATCAAGTTATACAATGGGCTGCTGGAGCAGTCACGTTTTTCGGCTAGTGAAACAAAATCTTGAGGGAGAGGCGTCTGCTCTCAGTGTTGGCTAGCTATAAAACACAAGGGCACCCAACGACGGTTTCCTCCTAAATACATAGAAAATACTTTTTAGGCTTTCCAGAGTACTTTTAGATTTCTAGAAATGCATCTTAAGCGGCGCTGAAAAATTTGTGTCTGTTCGGTTATCCCAGGGGAACTTGAGTCTTTTCGAAATTTCAAGGGTTTTAGTATTATTTTCCCGAAAATTTTGGATGCAATTTAACGTACTACGAAAGTAAGAACTTTTCTGATTCCTATCTCCATCACATTCTAATTCTTGAATTCAAAAATTTTAGGTTTCCTTTTTTGTACGAAAAATAGTCTAACCTGGGCAGTAAAATGTAAAACATTAACCTTCAGAAAATCCCAGGAAATTTATTAGATAGGTTCGAAAATTATACCCGAATGGAATGGTCCTCTACAAATTTTCAGCCGTCCTCAAGAAAATTCTAGGCAATGCTTCTCCGAACAGAACAGTTTTACAGGAAACAGTCGTTGGGTACCACTGAAAACAGTCCCAGTGAAAATCAAATGTATACTTCTCCAGCTCAAGCTTTAAGTCTACTTTCTTTAATTATCTTTGGCTTTGGACAATCGTTAGCGGAGAGTCGACCAAAAAGTTTCCTTCTTTAGAGCCTTGTACGCCGAGTCGGTTGTCGCGACTTTTGGGTCACTTTATTGAAGCCAAGTAAATACTTTTACAGTTTTTATCGGTTTGAGTCTAAAGTTTGGAGGATGGTAAAACTTTGTACTCCAAACAATTGGTTAAGAAGTTATTTGATATTAATAATAACATTAAATTTTTTAATTTTCCACCATTTTGTTACTACAGTGAAACCTCTATTAAGCGGACACCTTCGGGACCTGTAAAAATTGCACAATGTTTGTTAACGATTAACATTAAACGTTTACTCTGTACTGTGATAAAGTTCCATGTTGTTCAGGGGCACCCAACGAGAACATAGTTCAAAACCACTCAAACATAGCATTGTTAAACGTATTTTGGTATTTAAATGGTAGATATAGGCATATTTTTATCCCGTAAAAGTTTTTCATCTTTTCGGATATCCTAGTTGAAAGTCTAGTGATCCGAAAATTATAGGGATCAAAACTTACCTTTTCGAAAATTTCCTGAGCCAGAAAAAAGTCTCAGGAAAATTCTGGGTGAGCTTTTTAGGGTAAAAATCCGTTAAAAATGGGCAATTATACCATTTTTTAGATGTTCGAAAATCCTAGGAGAGGTAAGCAAGCAAGAAATTTTGCAACAAATGTTCCGAAAATTCTAGATCTCAAATCGTCTTCCGAACAGATATTTTCCGAAATTGACGTTGGGTGCCCCTGGTTGTTAACCAGAGTTCAAGTTCATTACTTTCATTACTAACTTTAATTTGTTAGTAAATGCAAAGACAGTAACGATAATACACTCGGATGACAATCATACGGCCGGATATCGATCTAATTTACAGTTTATTGACAGCTAAATATATTGATTTATCTTTATTAATCGACTAAAGTACGTTTTTCAAGGACGTAATCGAATACTGCTATTGTCAGTTCAGTCTGGTGTCAGAGGTTTCTAACAATAGAAATAAGCCAAATACAATCTATTTTAGTGTCTGGGTCTGCTTAATAGAGATGTCCCCTAAATAGGGGTTCGTTATAAGGGAAATATAAGACGTTAATTTCGGGACCCGGCTTAGTGTCCGCTTAGTAGAAGGTGTTCGCTTAATTGTTAGTCCGCTTAATAGAGGTTTCACTGTATTATTAGAAATACAATTACATTTCGTCCATTAGAGAGTACGTGTAAAGCTGAGGCGCTAGATCATGGGCTATGGAGAAATGCATCGCTGATATGATGTTCGTTGATAAGTTGATGATAAACAATGATAAGACTGAGTTTCTGGTGATCGGCACGAGCAAGCAGTTACCAACGGGTTAACCAACGGGGGTCTTTTTTGCATGAGCATGCACAACCACTGACTTGTCAAAGAGCACCCGACCAGTGACAGCGACCGTGCTGCATAGTCATAGGAACCAAATTGTTCACTTTGAAAGCTTGCTTGAGATTGAAATGGTAGCAGGAACTTAGGAAAGACCTTCGTCGTACAAAATAAGTAAAGATCTGTTGATTTAAAGTGGAGACTGATGCGCTGAACGAGGTGAAAGAGCAAGTTTCTCAAGGATGTCTAACACGAACATGGCTGCTTGTTTTTGCTTGGCGCTCGACTCGTATCTTGATTCCCCTTGAACCGCAAAGTTTGGCATAGAATGCATTGCTGATGCGTAGCTATTGAGCAAAATGTTCTTTATTCAGTGCTCGTCTATAAATCGGATGTAAATTAGTTTCTCGATGCCGTAGAGGAGTCTGTCAATAATTTGTTAATAGCTGATTTAGCCATATTTCAGGAGTGGATTAATAACGATCAGCGGGCAACTACCACGTCGTTTTCAGTTGGAATAGAAAGTTTTTGCCTTAAGTATTTTAGCGATACAAAGTTTGTTTATAGGAAAATTGTAGAACTTCTTGTTTTTGCGTGAACTAACAATGTAACGCATCTTTTACAGGAATTTGCTTTTAGCCAGAACTTAAAAGTTCTAATGATTTTTAACTTTTGGTCGGCATCACATGTTTACTGTACTTCTTGGGAAACCTAACCGTTTGTTTCATCAAAATCGGTCACAAGACTGGACTTTAATTTCGGTCCTATTGAATGCAGTTTTGACTGTGTCTCATTGATATTCATTTTTTTTATTGTTCGAGACATACAGAGTGACTACCACCAACATCTCACCAGGTGACTAATCTACGTCTCGTGTGCTCTTAATTTTGTAGCTTTAAAGTGCTGGGAAAAGTGTAGAACATATATTAATTCACGCGCGCTGTTTTCCAGGTGGGGAGATGAAATTTGATAGTAGCTCGTGTATGTTAAAGCCGGTCTACTTCGCTTTTGTTAAGACCATGTTAGAGTTTTTTTTTTGCAAACTACACATTTTGTTAACTCACGAACACATTCGTCAAGACCAACGAGCAAAATTATCGCTATGATAGCTTTGAGGGCGCGTACTTCATGGCTGAATGCCATATACACGACAAGCCCACAATGCCTTGCTAGTATCTGCAATTTCATTGCAGGTACAAGCAAGGCATTGTGGGCTTGTCGTGTATATGGCATTCAGCCATGAAGTACTTGCCGCTTTGAGACGCGCCATTTTGATAAAGGCAAACCCTGTGGTGAGCCTTCATGCACATCGCTTGTTCAGCGGTCGCGCATGCTCATACAAAAAAGACCCCTGTTGGAGTTACCTTATTCGTAATTAATTTCGCGCGTCTTTAATTTCGCGATTTTCGCGATTGCAAAAAAATCGTGAAATTAAAGCCTCGCGAATAAAAATCCTCGCGAAATTTACACAGTCACGCGAAATTAAATACCATGATAAGAAATTTAAGTCACAAAAAACTTGATAAACATATGGTCAACAACGACATGCACAGCTTATGTATCGACATAAATAATAAATGATTCCCTGCTGGTAAGCTCCATTTTGCATCTTGTCAAGTGTGATCAATAAAGGTAATTTGCAAAGATTTCAAATGAATATATCGAGCAGAAAATCTAACTACTCATCTTCATCTGAAGATGATTTGACTGTTAATAGAGAGGCAAAAAAGTTTATGAAAGACCAATTCACGTCTTGGTACTCGGCGAAAATTCAAAGTCACCGCAAGCTCGGTAATCGGGCCGGTCATTTTCCCATATATAGAGGATATTACACGGTGGCGAGAAGATATGAATTTTATGTTCGAGTGGCAAGAACAATATCTCACTCGTTCGCTTCGCTCACTCGTGAGATATTGTTCTTGCCACTCGAACATAAAATTCATATCTTCGAGCCAACGTGTAATATTCTTTTTATTATATGGAGAAACCAATTCAACAAAAGCAAAAGGCGGGAATCTCGACGTCATTGAACGATACGACACTCACAAAGGTGACATACGGAAAATACGCCACTCGGGTCCCGGATGAAGCGTATGGAACCTACGAGTGGTTTAGTTCCCAGTAAGACACTCTCCTCCATATAATAAAAACAAATATTGCACGTAATTTGTTTCACAGAAAACCGACACGATTGCGACATACACGGCGGAAAGATCGGGGGACAATAAGGATGATGGCAATTGTCTTAGCAACGCCTATCAAAGTCTGGGAGATGTTAAAACAGCCATAGGCTACTATAAACATCACCTGAAAATTGCGAAAGAATTGGGTGACAGATCGGATGAAGGAAAGGCGTATGGAAATCTTGGAGTCGCCTATTACAGACTGGGAGAATTTAAAACAGCCATAGACTATTATGAACGTCACCTGAAAATTGCAAAAGAACTGGGAGACAGATCAAGTGAAGAAGAGGCATACTGGGATCTTGGCAACGCCTATCAAAAACTGGGAGATTTTAAAAGAGCTATAGAATGCCACGAACGTATTCTGCAAATTTCGAAAGAATTGGATGACAGGTCAATTGAAGGAAAGGCGTGTGGAAATCTTGGTAACGCTCATCAATGTCTGGGAGATTTTAAAACAGCCATAGAATACTATGAACGTCACCTAAACATTGCGGAAGAATTGGGTGACAGATCGGTTATAGGAACAGCTTATGGAAATCTTGGCAGCGCCCATCAAAGTTTGGGAGATATTAAGACAGCCACAGACTACAATGAACGTCATCTAAAAATTGCGAAAGAATTGGGTGACAGATCGAGCGAAGGAACCGCATACGGAAATCTTGGAAACGACCACTTTTTACTGGGAAATTACAAAACAGCCATAAATTACCAAGAACGTTATCTGAACATTGCCAAAGAACTGGGTGACAAATGGAATGAAGGAAAGATTTATGGCAGTCTTGGTGGCTCCTATCAAAAACTGGGAGATTTTAAAACAGCCATAGACTATCATGAACTTGACCTAAAAATTGCAAAAGAAATGGGAGACCGATCAGGGGAAGCAGCCGCACTTGGCAATCTTAGTAACGCCTATCAAAGTCTAGGATATTTTAAAAGAGCCATAGACTACCTTGAACGCACCATGAAAATTGCGAGAGAACTGGGTGACATTTTTCAAGAAGGAATAGCCTGTGGAAATATTGGTTCTAATTTTGCATGTCTTGGCCAATACCCAGAGGCTATTAGATATTGCCAGCGCGGTGTTACTTTGTACAATAATATTAGAAATAGTCTTCAGTTGAACGACGAGTGGAAAATAAGCTTGCGTGATCGATACCAAAGACTATACATCATACTCTGGACCTTGATGTTAGAAGAAGGCAAGGTTACGGAGGCTTTGTTTTCTGCCGAGCAAGGACGGGCACAGGGTCTAAAAGACCTTATGGAATTAAGTTACGCATTTGAAGAGAATGCGGAATTAATTAAAGAAATCAGAAACTTTCAGGAACTGTGCAGTGGTCTTCCTCCGAATACCATATTTATGGCAATTGGAAATATGAAGGAGTTAGTTTTCTGGGTTTGTCGGAAAGGAAAGGAGGTTGAATTAAGAAGAAAGCAAATCAGGTCGCAGTATGAAATCAAAGATTTTTTTCAGTCTCTTTTGAAGAAATTCGGTGCACGTAATTATGTGCAGTGTGAAGATCGCTCACTTGAATCGGCAAAGAATCAAAGACTGCCCGATAAAACATCACCTCAAGATGGCAGCCAAAACCAGCAGTTTTACCTTCAAGAAAGAGTTTTGAGCACATTTTACGACACTGTCATTAATCCTATTCAAGATCTTTTTTCAAGCAGTGAACTCGTATTCATTCCAGACGGTCCACTTTGCTTAGCTCCATTTGCTGCATTCAAGGGACCAGACTCCAAGTACCTTTGCGAATCTTTCAGAATTCGCGTGGCTCCATCCCTCACCAGCTTAAAAATGATTGCGGATTGTCCGGTAGATCATCATCTCACATCGGGCGTGCTTCTCGTCGGTGATCCGTGGGTGCAAGATGTGACGACGTTAGAACAGTTGCCATTTGCCAGACAGGAAGTAGAGATGATTGGTAGAGTACTTGGCTGTACGCCTCTTATTGGAAGACAGGCCACAAAAGATGAGGTGTTAAAACGACTCGGCTCAGTTGCTTTGGTCCACTTCGCTGCACATGGCAGCATAGAAGCAGGCGAAATTGCCTTAGCACCCAAAAATGGTGAGATGGATTTTATTCTGACGATGAAAGATGTAAAGCGTGTTCAGATGCGTGCAAGGCTGGTTGTACTCAGTTGCTGCCACAGTGCTCACGGCGAGATCAAAGCAGAGGGTGTGGTCGGCATAGCACGGGCATTCTTAGGTGCTGGTGCTCGCTCTGTTCTGGTATCATTGTGGGCGATTGACGACAAGGCCACTCTTGAGTTTATGAAACATTTCTATCAGCATCTTGTGGAAGGAAAGAGTGCTAGTAAAGCCCTAAACCAAGCAATGAATTGCATGAGAGAATCCAGAGAATTTAGCGCTGTAAATCACTGGGCACCGTTCGTGCTCATTGGTGATGACGTCACATTTGAATTTGGTGAGAGCAAATAGATTACCCACAATAATGTTGAGGTAATAATTTTTGTTGTTATTATTTTACACTTTACAACAAGGTATTTTTACTTCTCAAGAAACTAACTGAATACAAGCCCAAGGAAAAAGGTCATAATCGGTCAGTTGCATTAAAAACTTGACTTCGAATACTATTACTGGTGCAGGGACAGTTAACCGTCTCGACAAAGGTCGGGAAACCATTATTGTAGTATTAGCATTTCAAAAGAAATTATTTGAAATATAATAGAACATATCATCCCATTTAGTAGCCTTACGAAGCTTGCAGAGCCGTAGCTAGAGGGGGGGGGGGTGGGGTGAAGGGGGGCAGCTGCCCCCACCCCCCGCTGCACTTGTTGAGCCAGACACATTGGGCCAGATATTTAATCGTAGTTTAGCCAGTGTTTAACAAAACCGCGTTCTAAGTCATTTTCAATTTGCCCAACGATTTTATCTAAACTGAACATCCTTTATTGTGAAGAGTTTTATATAAAAGCATATAGAGAAGACTAGAAAAGCCTTTTTCTTCTTAAAACAACTCACCAAAGGAGAGATCTGGAGGTTCAAAGATTCGTTAAACCGCGGCTTAAGTTAGACTTCGTTTAAATATTTGGCCCATTAAGTCTGTGGATCGATTTGTTTTCTTTAGACTCAGTTATTTTGATTATAGTGACTTGCGGTTGTATGCCATTTTCATATTCGAGGTCGATTTTTTGGAGACAAATCTCATGACAAGTGCTGAAAATAACGTTTCAGAGCCTCCAAATTTGAAAATCTTGTGGGGGGAGGACACCCCCAGACCCCCATACAAGGCTCGTGCATGTATGTCGCGATAATGCCCCCACCCCCTTCCCCCCCGTTACAAAAAACCTAGCTACGGCCCTAGCTTGAGTATGTTTAGTATGTTTAGCACGAAAAGTCGTCACATTGCAAATGAATCCCTTGTCAGGACGTAGCGTTGTCACATTTAACGACAATAAATATGCGTTATTAACCAGGCGTTTTTGTGCGTTTTTATTGACCGAAGCGAAGTCAAAGTCGAAGTCAAAAAAGGAAAAACAAGGCCAATATCCAGCTATCTTCACCGAACTATAACCGAACTTTATCATATGGCCAAAAACAAATATTTTATTTGCGGGACCAACGCGGTAAATCCCGGGCGCTCTCGCCCACTCGGGTAGCCATTCAGAATGCGGCTTTCGCTTCAGTTTTTGCAAGCGACCAAAGGAGCCCGCAATCATGATCCCAGGTGAAACTATCCTTAGGACCCTTCTATTCCTGTCGGCTTCAATCACTAACTGTTTTTTTTTTTTTTTCCTCAGGTGTGCATAACGGATAAACCAGCTAAGAACCATTTATCTTGGTTTAGGTAAACTCTTATATTAATAGAAATGGATCATATTCGCCACGCTCTTCCTTTGGTTTATCAGTGTTTCCTTTTTAATGTTAAGGCTTAAGGAGAAAATGTTTATCTACTTGATGTATGTATATCTACTTTGACGAAATGGGAATCTTTTTGTCTACGGAATAATTTTTAGTATTAGATAAAATATGAGCGGGAAATTAATGTCTATGGGTATTTACAATGGCGAGCCTTCAGGTCTCTATTGTGCACGTGCAACCCACACTAATCGGACGCGAATGTTTTATATTATTGCGAATTGAAACATTCAGTACAGGTCTGTATGTATCAAAAGTTACATTTAGTGATTTCTAATAAGCTGAGCGGGAGCTTGTATAAAATTAAAGTTAATTCTACGGTTAAATAATTCTTTAACCCCATTAATTATTGGACTTGACAGAGGGATACATTTATGAGTTAACACCAGTCAAATACAGCTTTTTTACCATTTGTATTATTAAAAGTTTCCGGAAAATCCGGTTGGAAAGTAAATGGAACATGACTTTTCGGGTCGTTTCAGTGGAAAATTTCCGGGAGCAACGGAACGTCGGAATAGGTAGTCCTGTTTTCCCGGTTGAAATGTTCCAAACGGAAATTCCTGTAACCTTTCTTCAAAGCCATCTTTGATTCCAGTTTCAGGGATTCGTGGCCGTTTTCTGGTAAATGGAACTGATTTGTGCAAATACTGATGGCGATTCCAGGACGAAATTTACCAGTCCTGAATTTTGCGTACTATTATTTGCCCAAACCGGAACCGACCGGTTTGCCCCATGTAAATGATAAACAACCACTACCTAGTAATTGATGATAGCCTTGATGTTTTGTATAGTTGCAAAGCAGTTGAGCGCTTTCTACCGTGTCCATAAATGAAGTAGTCTGCTACACAGCCGTTTTTAGGAGTCGTCACGCAACGCTCCTCGCCACTTTGTGAGGAGGAGCGTTGCGTGACGACACTAAAAACGGCTGTGTAGCAGACTATAAATGAAGCGGAATTTCGAAGGTTGTGCATGGGCATGTTTGGTAGCCTGCGTAGCAGGGGCTTGAAAGTAATGGACGCAAGAAAGAACGGGGCGCGCGAGGGAGACACGCGAGGGGAGTGTCTCCATCGCGCACCCCGTGCTTTCTTGCACATTAGGGAGCTTAAGCAATGACGACGGTGACGGCAACGACAACGGCAAAAAAGCAATAGGTTTAGATTGGCAAAACAACAACTTTGCACATGCATCACTCTTAGCCGTCATTGCACGACTACAACGTGGCGCATTTGAAAACTGTATAGTTGAATTTGCGCGGTATAAATAAATGTTATTATTATTATTATTATTATTATTATTATTATTATTATTATTATTATTATTATTATTAGTAAGAACCTAATTTCACGTTTTGTCGAGGACGGGAACACACGACAACAACTTTCTTTTTCTTTTCCTGACTTTTGATACAATCCTTTAGAATTCAACTCCAAAAAAATTTGACAACATTTGACGAATTAAACGAGATGGAATAAGCGCGATAAAGTTTAAAGCAGCGCGAATTCACGTTTTAAGTGACGTTTTCGTAGCCGTCGCCGTCGTCGTTGCTTAAGCTCCGTATTTCTTCTAAGCGCCTGCTACGCAGGTTACATGTGTGGTTTCACTCGCGCGGGACTGTCTATTTCGCGAGTGTAAAAGGAACAGAGAGCAAATCGTCTCAAGACTTATCTTTATGATCGTAGATCTCTTAGACCCCGTTTACACGGACCCGGACAAATTTTTGAACGGACAAAAACATGCACAGATCCACCTTTCAACGACGGTAATTATTTCTTGTTGGTCCGTCAGTGACTGGTCATAACGCAATAAACATTTCAAAAATACCTCTAGACATTTTACGACACTGTCATTAATCCTATTCAAGATCTTTTTTCAAGCAGTGAACTCGTATTCATTCCAGACGGTCCACTTTGCTTAGCTCCATTTGCTGCATTCAAGGGACCAGACTCCAAGTACCTTTGCTAATCTTTCAGAATTCGCGTGGCTCCATCCCTCACCAGCTTAAAAATGATTGCGGATTGTCCGGTAGATCATCATCTCACATCGGGCGTGCTTCTAGTCGGTGATCCGTGGGTGCAAGATGTGACGACGTTAGAACAGTTGCCATTTGCCAGACAGGAAGTAGAGATGATTGGTAGAGTACTTGGCTGTACGCCTCTTATTGGAAGACAGGCCACAAAAGATGAGGTGTTAAAACGACTCGGCTCAGTTGCTTTGGTCCACTTCGCTGCACATGGCAGCATAGAAGCAGGCGAAATTGCCTTAGCACCCAAAAATGGTGAGATGGATTTTATTCTGACGATGAAAGATGTAAAGCGTGTTCAGATGCGTGCAAGGCTGGTTGTACTCAGTTGCTGCCACAGTGCTCACGGCGAGATCAAAGCAGAGGGTGTGGTCGGCATAGCACGGGCATTCTTAGGTGCTGGTGCTCGCTCTGTTCTGGTATCATTGTGGGCGATTGACGACAAGGCCACTCTTGAGTTTATGAAACATTTCTATCAGCATCTTGTGGAAGGAAAGAGTGCTAGTAAAGCCCTAAACCAAGCAATGAATTGCATGAGAGAATCCAGAGAATTTAGCGCTGTAAATCACTGGGCACCGTTCGTGCTCATTGGTGATGACGTCACATTTGAATTTGGTGAGAGCAAATAGATTACCCACAATAATGTTGAGGTAATAATTTTTGTTGTTATTATTTTACACTTTACAACAAGGTATTTTTACTTCTCAAGAAACTAACTGAATACAAGCCCAAGGAAAAAGGTCATAATCGGTCAGTTGCATTAAAAACTTGACTTCGAATACTATTACTGGTGCAGGGACAGTTAACCGTCTCGACAAAGGTCGGGAAACCATTATTGTAGTATTAGCATTTCAAAAGAAATTATTTGAAATATAATAGAACATATCATCCCATTTAGTAGCCTTACGAAGCTTGCAGAGCCGTAGCTAGAGGGGGGGGGGGGGGGGGGAGGGGGGGCGGCTGCCCCCCCCCCCCCCCCCCCTTTTTGGGCCCGACACTTTGGCCCAGATTTTTATTTGTGTTTTATCCAGTGTTTAAAAAAACGCCGTTCAAAGTCATTTTAATTTTGCCCACCATTTTTTTCTAACATCAAAACCTTTTTTTTTG
>CALNXI010002946.1:5982-47864 GCA_942486025.1 Porites evermanni
CCCCCCCCCCCGCCCCCTTTAATCTGTAATTAGGACATTTGTAATGGGCACCCCCACCAGTATTAATCGGCAGGTGCTAAGGAAGCTCTGTGCCAAATTTGACACTTTTGTCACGTCTGTAACGATCCGGCCTATATTTTGCACTAAGAGACCTGACTAGTAAGCTTGGGCTACTTGTGATATGATACGACCGGCTAACGATAATTCGAACCTTCAATAGAAACAGAACAAAGTTCGAGTTGTCGGGAGCTAGTTATCGAGTGTAAAATCATATAGAAAACGATTTGATGGGATATGAAAATTGCTTCGAGTTACCGGGAGTCGACTGTATATACTTCATAGCAAACGTCTTTTATGCCATTTTTTTTTTCACCCACTACCCGAGAAATCACCCAGAAATATCAGAAAAACAGTATTATTCTTTCATACCTCGCATAAATCTTTTGAATTTGCGGTATTTTGTTGCTGAGGTGAGGTGGTTGTTCCCAGTAAACCGCCAGTAAAAGAGAGAATCAGAAAAACAGTTCCATCATAATGATAGCCGGAGTTGAACCAGAAAACACTGAATGGACCAGTGCTACGTGATCATCAATAAAATAGCAAATATTTGTTTTGTTCCTGTTTCACTGTTGCTGATTACTTTCTTATTTTATTTCCTTTTATGGTAGTTATACGTGTTTGCTTTCCTTCTCGAACAAACTTCCCTTTGAAAGTAAGTCGTTATACGTGTAGGCATTGTTTCCAATTTTTTCTTTATTATCATCACATCTTTTATTCACGTATGCATAGACAGGCACGTTTTGTTGGAGTTGGCCTTTTTTTTTTCTGGAGTAACCTCTATAGCTTCTTAGTACATGTTCATGTCTATACCCTTACATGGTAGACCTGGGGTAGAGATCCTAGGCGGCCAAAAGAGAGATCGCACTGAAATGATAGCGTAGTTTTAACAAAAGTAACTTTGAAAATTTAATACAATGTCATATAAATGATGACTGATGGCTTGTTTTTGTTGATCTCTATCATCCCCAAACATTTGAGGTTTTAACCTCTTTAAAGTAACTGCTTCGGGGATGGTGGTGCTTGTTATTGATTAGAATTTTAATTCAGCGCTAAACAAACAAGTTCCGACACGACTTCTTTGCTTATCGTCAAATCACGTCATGATCATCGAGCAAAAAAGGAACTGGAGAAAGCCAACACAAGTTCCCGAATAACTACTATGCTTATATTGAGTAAAAAATAAGGAACTTTAAAAGAATAAGCTTCAGATTATTTTTTTCTAATCATGATTTTAAGGGATGGTTGTTTATATGTTATATTCTTTGAAGGTTCTGTTGCTAAGTATTTATCAACATAGTAATTAGTGTACTCTTCAGAAAGGAGAGGAAAAAAATATCATGTCGTGACCTTCTCATAGTTCCCCTATCTAAGTACGTGGGTCTTGATTCTAACCACGTTCAATCTGGGTTGTTTCTGCTGGGATTTAAACTACTTTGCCTAGAAGAGTTCAACATTCTTAACGAATGATCAAAGCAATATTTTACATGTACAATATATTAGTTAAAGAAACACACTTTTTGAATCTTCATTCCTTTTTCCTCTATGTTTTCTTTCTTCCCTCTTTTTGAGAATTGTAGACAATAGAAATAATGTCAGCAAGTGAGGGGAAATTCGGGAGATATCCGCTTTTACTAGAGGCTTTACAGTGAACATAAAAATGGAATATAAATATTGTTTGATTTTCCCGCTGACCAGCTGGTTTGTAAATAGTCATTATTTCTTCTGAGAAAGATTTTTTTGGTCTTACGTGAGTCAGTGAACTGAAAGATCTTTCATTTTACCTTTACAGGAGCCGGTTACCTTTCTATCAAACAAATAGATTCCATGTTGCCCTGGGTCTGTTCAGTAATAGATCACAGATTATGTCAAAATATAGTAAAAATAAATAAATAAATAAATAAGTTCACTCACTTGTGGTGTACGGTAACGACGAAACGGAAAAAAAGCCCTCCTTTCCATTTCCCCTCATGTAAAGACTTTCCTCTTTAGTAGGAGACGGCAAGTAGCGAGAGAGGACTGGGGAAGGGTCGGGGTCTTCACTCGATCTGTAAAATACGACTTGAAGAGAAAAGTCGTAAGGTAAAGTTTTTATGGAGCTTATACTCCGGGATTATTTGCTCACCCATTTCTACAGTTTTTCTATTATAATGATAAATTGAGCAGGAATGCCATCATTATGGAAAGGGGTTGGTCAACAAGGCACTGGTGGTTTAGTGGTAAAATCTCGCTTGCCACGCGGGAGGCCTGGGTTGATTTCTGGTCAGTGCATTTCTTTTTTTTAATATGGATTAACTTATTCAATGCAACGAAAATATCGGAAAGAGAGATATAAATTGAGTGACATAATAATAGAAAATGTAATTTGTGATAATCCTGGCTTAAATTATAACTATTTTCCCGGCAGGAATCAGGGGACTTGGGACGAGTACTAAGCGCGGATAGGGTTTTGGGATTGCAGTTTGTAATGTGTGGCCCTTAGGACGTTTCGTCTTTGTCTTAATTTTCCAGATGTTGTTCTGTAACTTTTGTCTATTTGCGCATGCTAGATTTTGCATAGTATACCCTAAAATCCCGCGGGTGGCACCACTGCCTTGGTCGGGGGTGCACGTTCCCTCCTTTTTTTTCCACCTGCTGGGTTTTGAGGGTTTTCGTGCCCGGCTTTGGTGCATTTAATTTTACTTAACGGTAAAGGACATTTGTAAGCACATTGACTGAAGCTTGATAAACGGGACGGTGCCTTGGCTCGCCGACGCGCCCATATATTATCATTTTGAGCAATGGAGGCAAAATAGGGTGATTTTTTGTAACCCTTGTTCCCAGGGTGAACCCAGTGCCCCTCCTAACAGACCGTTTTGTTACACAGGGAAGGTCTCAAAATAAAATGCACGTGAATGCACGTGAATAAGACTGAATCTAAAAGAAACTCCTCTCTAGAGTATTACATCGCATGAACTTCTGACTCGGTTCTTTTAAGTTTGTGTATTCATCTAAGACCGTGAGCACTTGGGAATCTTTCTGGGCTGAGCTCTCGTCTCTGTGTCTCTTGTTTCGGAAAACATTGAGTAAGCTTTCCTATTACAATGTTTAATTTTGTTTCAAATTTCCAAAGGCCTTTTAGATCAGAATTCTATATGTTTTTGTTACTTTTTCGGTCCCGTTATCTTACAGCGAGTGAATAAAAAACAAAATGGTAGAATATAGAGAATTGATTATGGAATGATATAAACAAACCATAAACCCTACTGACCGTTAGCCTATAATAAAGGGAATAGACCGATTTTGATATGTTAATATTAATACTTTGTTGTGAGGCTTAGGGAAAAGAAACAAAAGAAATGTATATTCACCCCTGAACTTTCAATTGACCACTCCAGAAAATACCACAACATACCATAATGCTCTTTGTTTGTCACCCCAAAATTTTGCATAAGCATTGTTTTCAGTTCCTCTTGGGGCCTTTTCAACTCCCAAGAGAAACTGAAAACAATGCTTACACAAAATTTGGGGGGTGACAAACAAAGAGCATTATGGTATGTTTTGGCATTTTCTGGAGTGGTCAATTGATTCCTAACATTTATCCCGGACGCCGCGGAAACAAGAATGAAATGAGACAGAGAAAAAAGTCTTATTCGAGCCCACGGCCACAGGGTTTGCTCTACACGCTGCTTCCCAGGGGCTAGACATGAGTAGTAAGGTGATAGATAGCGCAGATATTTACGGGGCGCCGAAAGAAGTATATCGTGAGTTTGGTTCTTTTATTTTGCCTCGTGTGGCCCACTTCTTTTTCGAAACGCTCCGAGTAGTTTAGTAGGTTCTTTAGCACTTAAATCTTTTAGTTTTCTCTGATCCATTTGACAGCGCTACCCGGCGCAACATTATAGGATAGAAAACAAACAATTGAAAAAAGAATTTCTCACGTCCAGTGAGACAGTTTCTAACATCAACTGCAGCACAGTTGTTTTTATCTTATTGGATTTTCTCCAAACCCGGGGTGTTATCTTTACACTGGCTCTCTTTTCGAGTGTCTGCTTTTTGTCTGGTTTTGGAATGAAATATGTTTATCGATCCTTTTTTATTATATTTTCCACTTATTGCAACCTTGTTATCGCATCCTCATGTATCATATTTATTTTGCAGTGTTTTGTTGCTGAGGTGAGGTGGTGTTCCCAGTGATGATCTCCCAGAAATACAGAGAATCAACAAAAAAGCGAAACACTGAACCATCATAATGATGAGAGTTGAACTAGAACACAACACTGAATAAACCATGCAGTGCTACGTGCTCATCAGTGAAAAATAGTAAATATTTGTTCTGTTCCTGTTTTACTGTCGCTGGTTACTTTCTTATTTCATTTCCTTTTATGGTTCGTAGTTACATGTGTCTGTTACGTTTTCCTTCTCGAACAAACTTCCCTTTGAAAGTAAGTCGTCGTTCGTGTTACAGGTATTGTTTCAATTGTTATCTTCATTATCACCATATCGTTTATTCAGAATGTATTCATAGAGACACGCACGTTTTGTTGGAGTTAGCCTTTTTTCTGGAGTAACCTTTACAGCTTCTCGTTACATGTTCATGTCTATACACTTACATGGTACACTTAGGCGGCCAAAAGAGATATCGCAATGAAACGTTCGGTATTTTTAACAAAAGAAATTTTGACAATTCGACACAATGTCATATGAATAATGATTATTGCCTTGTTTTTGTTCATGGTTCCCTTTTGTCTTTTCTATTTCTATCCCCCCAAAATTTTGAGGTTGCAACCTTTTTAAAGCACCTACTTAAAGGTGGGTGGGTGCCTGTTATTAATACGAATTTTGATTCAGCGCCAACTAAACAAGTTCTTATCGATCTTAACTAAAAGCATGACTAAATCTTTTGCTTATCAAAATCATTAAGCAACAAATCAAGGAACTGAAAAACAAGTCTAGCATAACTACTATCTTATGTGATTGGGTAACAAAGGAAGTTTAAAAGGATAACCTTTAGATCATTTTTGTAATAACGATTTACATATCATATTCTTTTTTTTTCCTTTTGCTAAGTATTGTTATGAACTCTTCGCAAAGGAGAGACCGTCTGAATAGCAAACTAAATGCCGTACCAAGATAAGTACTGAAAACCACTGATTAGATCGCGTGTACTGTCTGCTATCAGTGCAATGCTTCGGTTAAGTGCTCATAGCTGTTGATCACCTTTCTTCGTTAGTACGCCAAAAATATCAAGTCGTGACCTCCTCACTGTTCCCTAGTCTAAGTACGTCGATCGTGATTCCAAACAAGCTTAAACTGGGTTGTTTTCAAAATACTTTGCCCAGGACCGGTAAATTAGCCTAAAAGTTACACACCGAAAGAATGATCAAAGCAATATTTTACAATATCGTAGTCTAAAAAACACACTTTCGGAAACTTCATTCCTTTTTCTTTATTTCTTCTTTCTTTTTTCTTTAATTATTTCCTCGCAGACAATGAAAATGATTTGAGCAAGTGCAGGAAATTTAGACAATGAGTGTAATTTAGGGAGATATCCACTTCACTGTTTCTTTCATATTACATAAAAAAGGAATATAGATATTTTTGCAATTTTTTTCCGCAGACCAACTGGTTTGTCATTAATTATTTGTTCTTCTAATAAAGATTTTTTCGCTCTCACCTGTGTCAGTGCATGAAAAATCTTTCATTTTACTTTTTATAGAAGCCGTCACCTTCCTATCAAACAGATAGATTCCATATGATGTCCTGTGTCTATTCAGTAATAAACTTATATGACGAAAAATATGTAGTAAAAATAAAGAATGCGGCATAAAGATGAGCCGCAGGCGACTGTGTCAGTGATGTGCGTTCTTGTTGACTAACGTAACTCATTTGTTGTTAAAGGTAACAACGGAAGGAAAAAGAAGAGAACTAACAATTCTTCCTCCTACAGTAAATGTCGCTTCCTTATGAGCGTCAAATATTAAAATTTCTATATTTTACAGTCTGGAAGATCTGGAAGTTAATAAATAGCAAGGACTGTATGGTGTCTACGAGGTATAGTAGTGAATTTGGCTTCATTATAAGCGTGAAATATCAAAATGTCTATATTTTACCACAGTCTGCAAAATTTCGAACTTAAGAAATATCGAGGATTTTTTTTTGCGTCTTTTAGGTATAGTAGTAAATATGGCTTCATTATGAGCATCAAATATCAAAATGAGTATATTTTTACAAATACATTCTGCAAAATTTGGAAATTAAGATTACCATCTTCCCAGCGTGACTTGCGCATATTTTGGGATGATTGTTTCCGGTCTGTCTGATGACAACATGAATTTTATCTTAAGTTTGGGAGAAATTTTCGCCGCTTTAAGGATAAAATGTGGAGGTAAAGTGGGTCTAATCAAGCGTAATTTATCATCTTTCATTAGGAGAACAGAATGATTTCTTTATTAAATTATCCTGTTTTCTGTAAGATTTCACCGTGTGACCTTTCTCTCGTCATGCGTCGTTGCTTATCTGTTATATGCATGGTGTTTTACAATTATTCATTTCGGTAATCAAAAGAGGAGTCCATTGAGAATTGAGACAGATATTTATTCTATTAAGCTTTTCACATTCTAAAGAAACCAATTGACTCCTTTCAACTCCACACTTTCCCAGAAAATTTCATCTTAAACGTGAGTATTTTTAGCGCTATCTATCATGGTGAGAGACAAGCTCCCGTTGCGATGGGAGTGCATTTGGTAATATTTTCAACAAGTTTCCAATGAAATAGCATTCATTTTCTTTTTCGTATATTCAGACCGGAGATTACTGTAACTGTAGTTACTACGGCAGTAGTATTGGAGGTCAACAGTGTTTGAACCTGCGAAAGACTCGTACATGTCGGTATATTCGCCAGCTCAGTATAAACAAAAATACTGGTCATGAATGTTAATCATGATGTATTACATGTCGCGTACCGAGTTTCTCGCAACCAGGTTCTTTGATACCTTCTGCATTCAATGTATATTTAACTAAAAATTACGTAGCCAGCCTTTAGGAAGTATCATTAAATATTTATTTCATCGTGCACCCTCCCCACGTAACAAAAAAATGGTTTATCGCACCGCTTTATTTATATGCAGGCAAACAATCTCGATGAAGAATTTAAACGGTAAACAAAATCATAGACCTGGGAAAGATCGGGAAGGGCACCTGCAGCTACCTCATGAAATTCTGTTGAACGATCGATACAGTTTACAGGGCGTATACTGGATTATTTCGTGTATCTCTCTTGTGCCCTTATGTTTCCTCCTCGGCGACACTTCGAAATGAGTCATGCGCCGGAGTTCGGCCGTTGATAATATAATTTGACCACAATGCATGACGGGAAGAGGGTGATATCCTAAAAGTGCCAAGCCTTGTTGAGAAAAATCCATTTTTCAGCATAAAACAACCAAATCTGTTTTTTTTTTTAATTCAGAAATTTCAAGGCATTAATTTATTGTGTTTATTAGGTATAGTGAATTTGGCTTAATTATAAGCGTAAAATATCAAAAGTTCTATTCTTTAAGGTCTGCAAAATTTGGAAATCAAGAAATATCATGGAATTTATCGTGTATATTAGGTATAGAAGTGAATTTGGCTTCTTTGTAAGCGTCAAATATAACAAAAATCTATATCTCACAGTCTGGAAAATTTGGAAATTAACAAATATCAAGGATTTTACTCTGTCTATTACTTAGGTATGGTAATGATTTTAACTTCATTATGTGTCAAATATCAAACTTTCTACATTTTACAGTCTGCAAAATTTGGACATTTAGAAATATCAAAGATTTTATTGTGTATATTAGATGTAGTACTGAATTTGGCTTTATCGTAAGCGTCAAATACCAAAATTTCTATTTTTTATAGTCCGGAAAATTTGGAAATTAACATGTACAAAAAAAACATGGATTTTACTGTGTCTATTAGGTATAATAAGTGAAAATAACTAATGACCAAATTATTCTTTAACTGAAGATTACTACCTTAAACCTCTCAACTATTGCTGGGAAATTTTCTAGAGAGTAATTAATCTAAGCCCCATTGTGTGACCCAGGAAATCGCCTATCATAATAATAATAATAATAATAATAATAATAATAATAATAATAATAACAATAATAATAATAATTTATTCATTTATAATGCGCTTTTTAACATGCTAGGTGATCAAAAGCGCATTACAACAATAAGTGACCTAAAAACTATACAAATATTAGAAATATACACATATATTTAATATCTAAGAGATATTAAAAGCTAATTTAAAAAGATAAGTTTTAAGATTAGACTTAAAAGTAGAAATACATTTGATGCTGCGGAGGCTAACAGGAAGAGCGTTCCATAAAGTGGGCACAGCCACACTGAAGGAACTGTCACCAAATGAATTTTTCATTTTCCCCGACGGATGCTTTAAAAAAACACCTTCATTAGAGCGCAGCAAATAGCGCGTATTAGTCTTAGTATGAATTACATCAATGATGTAACTAGGTGCCATGCCATCGAGGGCTTTGAAAGTAAGTAATAAAATTTTAAAATTAATGCCATATCTTACTGGTAACCAGTGCAAAGTTATCAAAATGTGCGTAACATGGTCATACTTTTTACACGACATAAGCAGCCTAGCTGCAGCGTTGTGTACTCTTTGCAACTTAGCTATTTCACAGTCAGGTTATCCATAGAGAAGTCCATTACAATGATCGATTCTAATTGTAACGAAGGCATGCAACACCATTTCTAATTTATCCCTAGGCAGAAATTGGCTTATTCTCTTGATATTATGTGACCAGAAAAATGCCGCACTACAAGACATAGAAATATGGGTCGACATAGAAAAATGCGAGTCGAACTAGGCGCCGAGGTTACGCGCTACTTTAACAGGCTTAATATAAATAGTGCCAACATGGACAGAACAGTGATGAATTTTCAGTAACTGCTGTCTCGATCCGATAACAAGAAATTCATTCTTATCATCTTTGTTCTTTAATTTTGAAGCCGAAGATTTTTAGCCTGTGTACAGACCCTACCTCCCCTCCGATTTTTATTGAGGGGAGGGGGTCTGTACACAAGCTAAAGATTGATTTGAGCATTTCTGAAAAATTGCATAAGAATTTCCCGAGAATTCTTAAGGAAATCAACGTGAAGTAATCGGCTAACAGATAATTCTCGTGAAACCCTAGCCTAGGACTGTGTGGAGAAATTTCGCCGAGGTAAATCTTGCTTTTTCAGGGTAATTTTCGACGGTTTTGTATTCATTTTATTTCATGAATTTAAATGATATTTCCATCCTCTTTTTGTACTGTATTTATGCTCTTTTGACCGATTTTTGTACTGTTTTCAGACAACTCTAAGGCTATTTTCTTACAATGCATTTTTGCATCCTATTTCTGATGTATTTTCATAATATGGGCGTGCTATTGCTTTTCTTCTTCTGTGTTATTTTAATACTATTTTCAAAGTATTTTTATTGTATTTGCAAGTATGAGTATTTTACTAAATTTCGAAACCGATTAAACAGCTATTAAAATGTACTTTGCAGCATAACATTTTAATAGCGTTTTAAACAAACAGGTTAAAACACTTTAAAATCAGTCGAAAAATTTATTAAAAATATTTTTTTGTACCTATTTTAAACCCTTTTTTTCAAAATACGTTTAAAATTGCCATTGAAAATAGCTTTGAAATAGTATAGCAAATTAAAATATGTTTTTGAAACTGTTTTTATCCTTTTTTTTATTCCGATTTATAAGGTATTTAAAAACTGTTTTAGACCTGTTTTGAGCCTTGCAAAAGTCCTGTATTTTTTTTTTATATATTTTAAAACAATTTTAAAATACTTAAATTTTTTTTTAAATAGCGTTTTAAACAAGTTAAAACCCCTTTAAAAGCAGTAGAAAATACATTAAAAATACACTTTTCACCCTATTTAAAACCTATTTTACAAAACAGGTTAAAAACAGTTTTCAAAAATAGCGTAAAAATACATTAAAAACAGTGTTGGATTGGGTAAGGGTAGTTTGTCCCATCACATCCATTTACGTAAATCACTAGTGCATCGCTCCATGGCTTTCAATGCCATCGCTTGATCCGTACGACTGTTAGGATCGAAAGACAAGTAAAGTTGCGTGCCGTCAGCGAAGCAATGCGCATTCGGCAGGTGGTCAGGTTGTACTATCTTAATGAGCTTGGTGTAGATAAATGTAATGTAAATGTAATGTAAATATAATAAACGACCCTAAATGTAATAAAGTCCTAAATGTAATAACATTTTGTCCTAAATTTTATACAATTTGCCCTAAATGTAATAAAGTCCTTAATTTAATAACATTTTGTCCTAAATTTTATAACAATTTGCCCTAAATGTAATAAATTCTTAAAAGTTGCCAACTACATGCACAGTAATTACTTGAATAAGGGCCGCCTTCAATTAGTAAGGCGGCGCTTATTCGTGTAAATATGGTACTAAGCGGTATTACTCTAATGTTAAGCACCGCTCTCAAATAAGCCCCGCATTTCTGAAGAAAAAAGTTAATAAGCACCGCGGCGCTAATTCGCGTAAATTCGGTACATTTCCTTATGCATTGTGAAACTCAACGTTTACAAATAAACTGCCTGTAAACAACAAATTATCAGTATTTTTCTAAAAAAGCAATATTTAAGCAACTGGAAAATTTTTTCCTGTGTTTGCATATATATAGCCTGATATAAACACGAGAGGGGTTAAGAGAATTCGAGACAGTTATGCAAACCCTCGACTTCGTCTCGGGTTTGCATAACCTCGAGTGTTTGTATGAGACTATGCAAACAGGGGGAAAAAGTTTTCTATTGCTTTTACAAAAAAACGTTCCCGAAAAAAAAGAAAAACTCTTTGTTTTGGTTACTGATTAAAAGAGAAATTCTTACCAGTCGCGAAGTCTTGTGCACGAAGCTTAATGTACGTGCAATCAGTTCTTGTTTTGCAATAAAGATGCTTTCCCAAAAAGGGTTTTTCTCGCTTAAAATGTCAGCTTAAGTGAAAAAAAAATTGGCACAGCATGTTTGTGAAGATTTTCCAAGTTTCATCCGACGAAGGAATGGGTAAAGAAAGTAAAGTAAATTTGTCGAGTTTTCAACTCAAAAAACATTTTAAAATTCGTGCTTGTGTGATAAGCGCGCGAAAAGCAAAACATCTTGACTCCGCACATGTTTACATACTCTCGTGCAAAGGCATCTCTCGGCCAATCAGAGCGCGAGCGTATTATCAAGAGGGTTACCCACCAAAGCGGGTTATCTAACCTACCTGGGGTCCCCCACCTCCATGTAAACAGGCCCTTAGACTTCTCGTTTTTTTGTCCTCATAATTTAGCCGATTAGTCTCTTTTCTAGAGCTCCAACGTTGACAAGCAACAGGATCTTCGTCCACGGTTTTTGGAGTAAATTTCTTTAACAGAAATGAAGTATGAAAAAGTAAGGCTTACAAGTTTTTTTTTTATTATTATTTTGTCCCTTTACAAGCAATTTATTCGTAAACGTCAAGTTACACAGTGCACCAAAGTGTATTAAATTTTTTCTCCAAAAATGTGGCCCTAATTTGAGGGCGGCGCTTAAAAACATAGTAATACCTTTAAGTACCGTATTTACGCGAATAAGCGCCCCCAGCGTTTGTCAAATTTCCCCCATATGCGGCGCTTAAATGAGGGCCGCGCTTATTTGAATAATTTTTGTAATTTTGCAACTTAAGAGTGGTTGCCAGAGAAAACCGGGCAAAATGTTAAAAATGTCAACGGAAGGGGGTCAACAGAATAAGTTCATACTAACATCATAGATAGGTCTGGTGGAATAATGGACAAATACACCAAACATAGGTTCTTCACTGCTCTTGTATTAGAGATACGAGCATCACTTTATTCGACCCCCTCGGACGCCATTTTTGTAAGCAAATTTTCACCATTTTCTGAAACTCACAGAACCCTCAAAATTTAACGAGCTAAGTTTACTTTTTGCATGCGATACAACACATCACAGAAATGCTTTCTAAAACCATAAGATTTGTTAAATAGCCACGGACAAGACTAAAATTTTCTTAGTTCATCTGACCTAAACTCAGTGTCTGCAAACGAGCAAAAAATCGGGCATTTTTGAATTGATCTACAGCGCACAACTAAAACGACAGAACAACTCTGACAGCCAAATTGCAGTCTACTATTATCCATGTAGCCAAAACACTAATAATCATTTTGGGCCATTGAAACAGGAAGAAATTAGAAAACTCACATTTGTTATAGTTTGCAAGCTTTTTCTTGCAAACAGGCCGATCCCTTCGTGTTTGTTTAAGTCCTCTTCGTGAATTTTCTTTCATATTTCGCTGTAAAGTATGTTCAGCAGCTGGAGGAAATATAAAAAAGCTCGAAATACTGCCTGGGTTACACTTTGAAAGGGCAAAAAGTGCTGAACGATTCAGGGCGGAAAAAGGTAATGAGCATGCGTGAACTTTTTTGCCCAGATCCCCTGGCCGGGTTTGAAAAATTGGCGGGATTTCAAATATTTTCTTGCCTAAAAATAAAATGTTTCCACTCATAACCTGGAAAGAACAGGCAATTTGTCTTCAAAAGTTGCCAGCTGTGGTTATAACCTTGTCGTTCCTTAATTTTCTCGAAGAATACCTCATAGTAAAACGGACTTTAACGACATTAATTTCCTTGCGTTGTACTGGGAATGTGCATGCGTAGGTCGGATTTTTTTCAAGATGCATTCACAAAATGTGCTCATATAAGGAAGTTTCTGGATATATAAGGTTCGGAGCTCCACTGTGGACACAAAAACAACATATCTTTGGACAGTGATTTGCCCAAAAAAATTAACGCTTGCCCACAATGTGTTTGAAGTCACTGAACTTTGTCGCACTCGAGCGGATATTTTACTTGACAACCCTCGCTCGATCGGACTCTCGTAGTTTCGTAGATCACTAAAATATAAACAAAATCCTCAATGTAGAAGTTATTGCGTTGATATGTGAGCAGAAGGAAGGTCAATCTTTATCTAGTAAAATCTTCCCAAAAATCGGTTTTAAAGCAAATATAGTTTTTTAAACTTGCTCGTTTCGCACAGATATATAAATTTTGCTTTGTGTTGTCAAGTTGAACACGCATAACATCTGTCAAAAAACCTACAAGTAAGAAGGATTTCCTTCAAATAAAGTTAAAGTTACATTATTTCAAAAAAATTGTTGCTGACAATGAAGAAATGAATTTTCTGTGCGAAAACAACCTACCTAAAGATCTTAAAAGCAAAAGATCAGTTGCAACTTGGCAGCCAAGCCATGATTCACCATTTAGCTATTTTCAATACGCTTAACTGGTCCATGCAAGGGTCTTCGTTTAAGCAAATTCACAGCAGATCATTAGAAAATACAGAAGATTGCACATAAGGGTTTGTTTTGCTCGCCTCAGTCAAAACAAGCGGCAGCAATTGTTTACGGGAAAAGAGTGAATTGTAGTTGAAGTCACTGCCGGCAGTTGTCGGTCTCTACTTCACAGCGAGTGAAAAGGACAATTTGCGTACAGAAAGTTATTCTTATAAAGAACAGAAACTTTCACAGTGCACTGGAAAAAAAAAATGTAATGAAAAGTAAAAAAACTCTGACTATTATTACTTGAGGAACAGAAAAATGATCTTGAGTAAGCTTGCTGGCCTTCTATTTCCGAGAAAGTTTAATAAGCGCACAAGTTTGTTCACTCTGATGCGTTATAGCAGCAATATGGTTCTTTGACTGAAGACAAAGATAAAGCTGGTTCTCGGAGGTAATAAATCTGGGTATGTAAAAAAAGTAACCGTAACTACTAATAACAGAATACAAGCGGGTTTTAATTCAACCCGGCGAAATCAACTCATAAATTAATCGGATGCACAATCAGAAAAATACTCGCCTCTTAAGAAATGTTCAAAACCTTTTATTCCACCTCAGACTGACAGAATGATCCGTTTTTCCTTTAACATTTGTTGTTCTGAATCCAAAGTAATTTTCAAGCGACGAAAAAAAAGCAAACAATAAAAATGCTCTACAGGGAGCAAACGTTCGCACCTCGTGCATTTCACTCAGAACTCCAGCAACAAACAAACACAGTCAACACACAGAAAAGCCCGCCTTGAGCCTGCGATAAGGGATGCGCAGAAGCTTGCGCAGAACGTTTTTCCGCCCTGAAGCTGAACGATAGGATGAAACTAGAAAATAAGAAAGCGACGCCATCTTGAAAATTCAGCACTCAGGAGGGACTGGCACTAGTAGCTGCCTTGTACAAAGATGAATCACCAAACAGCTAAAAAACAAAAACAAACAAACAAACCGGCTTATCAGCGACCTACTACAGTCCTATTTCTTCCTTAATCACTACTTTTAGTTAAATTTGGTTTGTTTTGTGTTTCTTCTTTTTGGAGGAGTGATAGGGTGTGCTGAACAGGTGACCAATTGGCATTACTTTATTCAGTCTTCATTTGCTCTTCATTCACTTCATTTTGAGTTATCCTGTATAACTCTTAGCGTTTCTTTGGACTCTTTATTGTATCATCTATTATTGCATCAGTCTTCAATCACCGTCCATGTCCGAAGGTCCACTCATCTCCTGTTCATGATTTCATGATGCACTTTTCATAGTCTGGAAGGCTTCGCCCGATGGGTACCTCTTTCAAGCATCAGGTGTAACAAAGGGTAGTGGAGAGGAAAATCTTTCATTAAGTATTTTAAAGGGCCTTTGATTAAAATGCGTCGAAGAAACACGCTTTATGGCAATATCATTTACATGTTAATTCAGTTAAAGGTTACACGAAAATGACCGGAAGACCTCCTTTCTTACCGGTATATTCTCACGAAGCATATATATGAAAAGGATACAACTTTTCAAAGAAAGATACACGAAAGGGGTACCTTTTGTCAAAAATAGTATATATAAGGGTAAGGGACTGGACCTCGGACGAAGCCTCTCCGAACAAAGCTTTACTGAGTAACCTCCCACACCCCTCCCCCCCACTTCTCCCTAGGGTTTTTGGCAACTTCTAGTATTTCGAGCAACTTTTTTCGTTTCAAGCATCTTTTTGCATAATTTCGGAGCAATTTCTCTTACTATTTTTTTTCCAATTCTGAGATACCTGAGCAGCTTTTAGTGCTTAAATTGGCCTTGCTCCCATCTTGCACAGTGTTTTAGTAGACAATTTATGAATTTCCTATGAAAAAAGAGCCAGATCTTCATCCCTTGGGGGCAGATGATGGGCGCTAGATGCAGCCGGGCTGCTAGGTCAGAGGTTTTTTTGAACAAAAAGGCAAAATGGCGGACGTCGATTCACACTTGACTGACACGAGTATCTGAGGCGAAGAAGGTCATTCAACAATTTTAATGGCTCATGCTAGAATATTAATACTGACGTGTAGTCTTAACTCATACATTTTTGGTTTTAATTTTGGTTTACGGTCTCCTGATGGCGGACAGAGTTATCTAGCAACGCTAATTACGCTGCGAAATTGCACAAAATTACGTTTTTATTCTCTACCAGGAGCCATATATATCTAAATCGGGGTAGTAGGCCGTACCTGGATACCTTTTCCAGGAATGGGGTTGACTTCATCGAAAGATATATATCATAGCCATTAAATGGCTATTTTTAGCACATTTTGTGCCATCTCGTATGATTCGCGCACGCATTTTTTGCAACAGCGCCGTGGAAAGGATTAATAAACGAAATGGCGTTGGAAATTACCTCCGTAGGAGATGAGTAAATTCCATTTCTGTCATCATTGTCTCCCCTGAATTTATGTTAAACACCGTAGTGAGAGTGTTTTTGATAAATCCAGTGAACAAAAAGGAACCTAGTGGCTGTAAACTTCCAGGTGTACAACTTCTATCAATGATCAATATGATGGAAAAGGTAACATACTTTACAGCGAAATATGAAAGAAAATTCACGAAGAGGACCTAAAACAAACACGAAGGGATCGACCTGTTTGCAAGAAAAAGCTTGGAAACTATAACAAATGTGAGTCTTCTAATTTCTTCCTGTTTCAATGGCCCAAAATGATTATTAATGTTTTGGCTACATGGATAATAGTAGACTGCAATTTGGCTGTCAGAGTTGTTCTGTCGTTTTAGTTGTGCGCTGTAGATCAATTCAAAAATGCCCGATTTTTTGCTCGTTTGCAGACACTGAGTTTAGGTCAGATAAAATAAGAAAACTTTAGTCTTGTCCGTGGCTGCTTAACAAATCAATGAGTTTAGAAAGTAGTTTTGTGATGTGTTGTATCGCATGCAAAAAATAAACTTAGCTCGTTAAATTTTGAGGGTTCTGTGAGTTTCAGAAAATGGTGAAAATTTGCTTACAAAAATGGCGTCCGAGGGGGTCGAATAAAGTGATGCTCGTATCTCCAATACAAGAGCAGTGAAGAACCTATGTTTGTTATATTTGTCCATTACTCCACCAGACCTATCTATGATGTTAGTATGAACTTATTCTGTAGACACCCTTTCGTTGACACTTTTAACATTTTGCCCGGTTTTCTCTGACAGCCACTCTTAAGAGTTTATTATATTTAGGACAAAATGTTATTACATTTAGGACTTTNTTGTTCTGTCGTTTTAGTTGTGCGCTGTAGATCAATTCAAAAATGCCCGATTTTTTGCTCGTTTGCAGACACTGAGTTTAGGTCAGATAAAATAAGAAAACTTTAGTCTTGTCCGTGGCTGCTTAACAAATCAATGAGTTTAGAAAGTAGTTTTGTGATGTGTTGTATCGCATGCAAAAAATAAACTTAGCTCGTTAAATTTTGAGGGTTCTGTGAGTTTCAGAAAATGGTGAAAATTTGCTTACAAAAATGGCGTCCGAGGGGGTCGAATAAAGTGATGCTCGTATCTCCAATACAAGAGCAGTGAAGAACCTATGTTTGTTATATTTGTCCATTACTCCACCAGACCTATCTATGATGTTAGTATGAACTTATTCTGTAGACACCCTTTCGTTGACACTTTTAACATTTTGCCCGGTTTTCTCTGACAGCCACTCTTAAGAGTTTATTATATTTAGGACAAAATGTTATTACATTTAGGACTTTATTACATTTAGGACAAATGTTGTTACAGTAAGGACTTTATTACATTTAGCGTCGTTTATTACATTTAGGTCTACACTTAGAGGCGTAAACCACAAATAGAAGCGGGCCGAGACAGCTGCCTTGTGGGACAGCAAAAGGCAGATCAAAGATATCAGATGTAGCCCCCTCAAACAAAACACGCGGGCTGCGTCCGGACAAATACGACGAGAACCACTTTAAAGCCTTCCCGCCTATACCAAAATCAGTGGTCAAGCGTTTTAGCAAAATCACGTGGTCCAAGATGCCAAAAGCAGCACTTAAGTCTAAGAGGACAAGTAGTGTAACACGCTGCGATTTCTTATTCAATAGAATATCATTAGCAACGTTGACCAACGCTGTTTCCGTACTGTGATATCGGCGATATGCAGATTGTAATAGCGGATAGAGACCGGACCGGACAAGGTGGTCATATATCTGGTTAAATACTGCGCACTCAGTGAGCTTGGAAATATAGGCCAAGTTGCTTACAGGACGCAAGTTCTTGAAGAGAGATTTAAGTCCCGGTTTCTTTGGCAGTGGTATGACCACGGCCTCTTTCCAGCAGTCAGCAAAAGTTCCTGACTCCAACGAGCAAATAATTGTGTTGGTGATCACCGGAATAACCAATTCCCTACAAGGCTTCAGTAAGTACCTACCTATGGGATCGGGGTAACAGGAAGTTGATCTAGAGTTCGCAATGAGCACAAGCATATCGTCCTTGGCTAACAGCTCAAAGGCTTCAATACGAGTCGGAGGAATTGTAGAGTCACTATTTACATCACTGTCATCCAGGACATAACCCTGATCATTCGGAACATAACCCTGGTCAAGCTCTTCGCGCAATCGGCTGATTTTTTTGCAATAGAGTACTTCCCAATGTCATTTGCAAGCGCTGATTTGTCCGTATAGTCCGAGAAGCATAACGATTTCATCCCGAGTATTAACTGCAATAAGATCAATGATGGACGATGACTACGTTCAATAAAGTTTATTACTGTTGTTTTAGAGTAATCTCCCTTTTCTTTGTTATTTTATTATTTTAGTTACATCTACATTTTAAGCGCACCCCAATCATTCCAGGTTACCGTAATTACTATCAGATTCGTCACACGTTCAAAAGTCGAGTTAGTCTTACTTACAACGCAACTACTTTGACTTACAACGATCCATGCCATCTTGTCAAAACAAGGCACAAAAGCGAAGCTTATTGAGCACTTGAAATCTAAGCCACGTAAATTACCTCAACATGTTTCGCGCAAATAAACTTCTTGAATTGTTGTCAAAAGAAAAAAACTCGGTCACCCGGAATCGAGGTAAGGAGACTCCCATTAGGACTGGGGCCTAGACACTTCTTCTACCATTATCCGGGACACTGAAATCCACCCAGTGTAAGCGTCTCCCAGGGTGTAGCCACTACACTTTCCTACCCATAATTCCACTCTAACCGCGCCTTGTGGAATATTTTCACAGTACCCCTCAAATGAACGATGATGCAGCAGCTGGGGGTTCCCAGATGACCAGTCGTTGTAAACAACAGCGTCAATCGTCATTGGTCCACTGCATTCATTTCCACTGAATTTGAAATACCACCTATTACACTT
This sequence comes from Porites evermanni, assembly GCA_942486025.1. Taxonomy (NCBI): domain Eukaryota; kingdom Metazoa; phylum Cnidaria; class Anthozoa; order Scleractinia; family Poritidae; genus Porites; species Porites evermanni. Next base: position 24,742 of record CALNXI010002946.1, read on the forward strand.
AACATCACCTATGACCCTCATGACTCCATGAAATGAGACTTTAAGCGCAGTATCAGACTTCAACTTGTTAAAAGCACAGTCCTGAAAATAAACAAACAAACAAAAAAACAAAACAAACAAACCGAAAAAAAAAAAAAACGATTAACACGTCTGCAACTGTAATAATGCTAAATAACACAGAAATTAATGCCAGCTGGAGAAAGGTTGATTGGGGATAGAGGCTGAGAGAATGAGGTTGGGGTCATTGCTGTGCTTTAAAGAATATCTCTGAAAAACCTCTTTCCACCTGTGATAATCGTCTGTGGTACTTATACATACTTCGTGTTTAGCTTTTAAGGCGTTTCTTGTTTACCTTAATCTTTCCGCTATCAGCACCGCTGGATGATTTCCACACACATTGTTTCCAGTTGGTTTGTGGTACTACACTTGCTTGACTTGCTTTGGCGCTTTCTCCTTTCTCTCCTTTGTCTCCTTTTCTTCCTTGATTTCCCACAATGCCTGGCTCTCCTTTCATTCCCACAAGCCCCGATTCACCTTTTGTTCCCATGATTCCTGGCGGTCCGCTTTTCCCGGGTGGCCCTTCGCGCCCTCTGTCTCCTCTTGGACCCGGTACTCCTTGCGATCCCTTATCACCAGTTTGTCCTTTTGGACCTTCTCTTCCCTGGGGTCCCTGCGGCCCAGGCACGCCCGGCATTCCCGGCATGCCATTTGACCCTGGAATGCCTGGAAAACCATGACTCAGTATAGATTTCTGAAAGTAAAGTTGAGTCATTAAAAGAAGAGCCATAGCATATCATAGCAGTGAACGGAGGTAATGTACTGGGAGAGTAATTGCAGTGTCTTAGAGGCAAAGCCATAGGCGCAGTTTCGCCTGTGGCGCAGGCTAACCACCATATTTAACAATTAATGATCGAGGAGGGTGTTATCCGTCGAGGTCGTAGGCCGAGGCGGATACCACCCTCCGAGATCTCCATAATTCTTCATATGATAGGAAAGCCGAATTCAATAATTGTTTTATTATTCAGTTAAAAAATTCCCAGTTTAAAAAAAATAGCTAAAACATGCTTACCTCCATCGATGTTAAGTTCATCTTCGATAGTCCACGTTTAAGGTTGTTCAGCTCCGCAAATGTTCACCAAATAGCAGATTTCGCCCTTCGAGTTGTCTTCTTGCTGTTCTTGCCATGTTTTTAGCTATTATTTCGCCTAGTTCTTACTCTTGAAACGAGAGACATGTCCGCCATGTTTGTTTTCACAACCAACACGACTCAACCTCGTCCCCAGGTCTTCTCGGTTACCGGTGCATTAACAAGCAAAAAGGCTGTACTTTTGACGTCAACGGTTCATTAAACGCAAAACTTGGTTATCAGTAGCTTGGTATCGTGAATTATACGTGAGCTTTTAGCCAATCAGAATCGTGGAAATATTTTGAATGAATAATAATAACATTTACTATGCGTCCATCGACAAAGTGCTGTCCAAGCGTAATCTCAGGTTTAGCGGAAATTATCAGGAAATACTCTGTGCTTTGGGAAACATCTGTCACAGTGAAACACTTGATAAAGAAAACTTTTCTTGCGTTGCTAAATTGTACAAAATCGACGGCGAGATTCTCGAAGCCGAGCAGAAAATGTACGCGAGATTTCGTCTTGTGCGCAGATTAGGCTCAATGACTGTTCAAGAAATGTGCAGAAAATGCACGAGACTAATGTATTTGATATGTTTCCAGTGTTTTCTAATGTGGTACATATCCTTGGAGTGATACCTGCTGCATGTGTTCTACAGCACGATCGATCATTCAGTATATTACGCAGATTGATTGCGCATATGCCAACTCTGCAGTAAACAAATGACATGGTTCGTATCATTGATATTTTCGGCATTCAAAATGGCGAAGACAGCTATTTGCTTTAACGTATTTTATGAGCCCATATAATAGATTCATATGTAAGAATACTTTCACTTCATATGTAGGCCTATGTTGTTGCATCGTATGACCCTCATTATTTCTTTTCGACGGTTTCGTAAAAATTTGGGCAACTTGTGAGATTTTTTTGGGAAAATAGTTTACCCCGCACCTCACAACCCACCCCGCCCTGGCGAAAAATTGCCCGCACGCCTATAGGCAAAGCGGGAATGAAAGCGTACGTTTTCAGTTAGTAGTGAAGATCGGCGAGAAGTTTTAATCAAAATTCATGTCAACATATATAATGTATGGGAAACAGGAAATTTTAATAAATAACCGAGCAGGAATTTTATATCAAGACTTATTTTAGTAAGGCTACGTATATTGATAAAGAAAGCGGTCTTGACAAACGGTTTGGTGAACTCCCAGTTATCCCCCTAAGCAAAACAAAATAAAGAAAGAAGAAAAGAAAATAATAATTATAGTAATCAAGATGATGATGATGATGATGATGATCGCGGCGTCGAACATCGTCGGCATGACATAGTGTTTTTCGATAAAAAGATAGCAAGGATGGTGTCATATAATTGTTATTAATAGTAGTCCCTGGGGTAGGGGTGAAAGCAAGGGAACGCCTGTCACGGAGCTACCCAAATGGTTAAAATTAAAAAAGGAAAAGTCGGGAAAGCGCAAGCATTTAAGAAAGAGAGTTGCTCGGCTGAGGAATGTAAATGCTTCAGAATCACTTAATAGTAGGAGCTTTGGCTATGGTGACGAATGCAAATTCTTCAGAGTAGGATAATAATAATAATAAAAAATAATAACGATAATGATAATGATGATGATGATATAATAACCAAATAATAATGATAACAATAATAATAATAATGAGAATAACGATAATATTAGCAATGATATTAATAAGTTAATGATCAATTTTTAAAACCCCCCAAAAATCTTAAAAGCTAGCGACATATCTTGTAGATGTTTTATAGTGGAAAGGAGAAATTCCCTTAAAAACAAAGCTCAGTCTCCCTGCATTTTATTTTGCGGCTTGCCTTCATAAACAACGCCAAAAAGGAGAACTCCGCCCTCAATTCAATTGACATGACACGGCCGTCTATCGATACCCGTCTATTATTGAGAAACTCCGAAATAAATTGTCTAAAACTGGGTAGGTCAGAACACTCCGTGAGACCAACCTTTGGGGCCAATTTTAAAACGCAGACTTAACAACAGAAGAGTTGAAGCTAGCATTTTATTGTGCAAATACAAACTCCGTTGTGGAACTTTTTGATGCGATTTTCTTTTCCACCCACTGCCCGACACTCAAAAATATCAGCTAAAACAAAATAGTTGTTTCATACCTCGCATAAATCTTTTAACTTTGCGGTGTTTTGTTGCTGAGGTGAGGTGGTTGTTCCCAGTGAACCACCGGAAAAAGAGAAAACCAAGAAAACAGCTAAATAATGAACCATTATTAGAGCCCAACCAGAACACTGCGATTACTGAAATCAGTGCTACGTGCTCATCAGCTAAATAGCAAATATTTGTTTTGTTCCTGTTTTAATGTTACTGGTCACCTCGTTATTTCATTTCCTTTTATGGTAGAAATATTTGTTTGTTTTCCTTCTCGGACAAGCGTCCCTTTTAAAGTGAGTCGTTATACGCGCGGGTATAGTTTCAAATATTTTCGTTTCGATTCGATTTTCCATTTGCAGTAACCTTTTTTTAAACGATCTCATTACACGTTTGCACGTTTGAAAACTTGGATATCGCACTGAAACAAATGTGTGATTTTAACCAATTGAAGTAACTTAAAGTTTGTTATGTGCACGATATTTGTTGCCTCATTTTTCTTGATAATGGCCTCTTTTCTTTTTTAGTTCTAACCTGCAAAAAAAATTAGGGTTGCAACCCCTTAAAAGCACCCACTTCCAGGTGGTTGGTGCTTATTATTAAATTACAATTTTAATTCAGTACCAGCCGCGCAAGTTCCAACTGACAAAGTTCATAAGCTATATTCTTTGAAAATTCTGTAACTAAGAATTTGTCATAAGTAATGAACTCTTAGCAAAGAGAGAAAACGGCTAAATAGCAACAAAACCAGTTAAAATCAAACGTCATGTCAAGACACAATCATATGTTATTTATGTCGATACAATGTAATATGTCTTTGTTGTCTCGCAGCATAGTTGATCATCCAATTCGTGTCAACCTAACCTCTCTTTCAAGAGGCAATAAATTTCATCGCTCTATTAAAAGTGCGTACAACTGTATACATTCCCGCGTTCGCTGCCTCTTGCTTTCACCCTCCCCTCCGTCCCTCTTTGCCATCTGTTGGGAGAACTTTGTGCGATTATGATTTAGTTTTGCAATTGGGCAAATTTCTAGCCCCACAATTGCTGATAATAACAAATTGTCTAGTATTATCGCTGTTAATTTAAATGCGTCTTTGTTTGACAGTCAGTTAAACTGCTATTCAGACAAGTGGCCAATTAATGCCATCACTCGAGTGTCATTTCTGTTGCGACTTCAATGAGAGCTATCCAAATTCCTACTAGGGAATCGGTCCCTTGATAAGGACAGAACCGTTATTCCGCAAGTAGCTACTGTCTACTATCACTGCCATGCCCGTTTCTTGAGTACAAATATTTTCAAAGCTTAAACTGAGATTTCATCTTTGTTTTTTATTAACGTGCACGTAAGCAGAGTTTAGTAATGTAATTACAAGAGCATCAAGACTTTGATAGCGCTGATAGCTGTTGTTTATTGTTGTTTTTTCAGGAAGTTTCTCTTTGCTGGCACGCCAAAAATATCAAGTCGTGACCTTCTCATCATGTTTCTCCTGCTAAGTACGTAGGTCGTGTTTCTAAACAAGCTCGAACTTGGCTGTTGTTGCTTTGTTTTAAAATACAGAGATAATGAGGACCAGCAAACTGGCCTGCGAGTAAAAGATACTCAAAGAGTTGCCGAGCTAGAGCAACTATAATTCCATCTTTGATAGAAGCAATTATACTAATGATAATTTATTTTAAACTAAGAAACAGAATTCCAGGTTTTTTTCCTTTGTCTTTCTTTCTGTACTTTTTTTAATCTTAGAAAATGGAAAGAATTTCAGGTCGTCCAGGAAATTTAACTGTGAGTAGAAATTTGTAAAATGTAAGCTCTAGACAAAGGTTTTTACAGTTTCTCTAGAAATAAGGAATACTAATAGTGTTTTAATTTTCCCGCTGACCAGCTGCTTTGGTTCTTTTGTTCGTCTATCAGAAATCCGCTCCAAAGAAGCTTTCTTCTTTCTCATTACCATTTAAATACGCGTGAATTTCTTGCACTTTCCTTTTCATAAAGAAGAAAGTGAATTTAAAGGGAACAGTCCATAAGTAAAGATTAGATAGCCCGCTATCACACCAAGGCGTCCCTGATAAGGTTGCCGCGCTTACTCCTGGATTATTTGTATACCCTTTTCTACCTTGCCTTTTTTGTTTGTTTGCTTGCTTTTGCGTGTTTTTCTTATGTTTTGCTTTCCTTTTCCTTTTTTCTTTTCACCATGAAAATTCAACAACAATGCCTCTTTTAAGGCAACGAGTCAGTTTTTATAAAGGGCAAGGCTACCAATTCAGTGTTAGAATTCTCTACTGCCACGCGGCAAGCCCGGGTTCGATTACCGGCCAGTGCATCTATTTTTAAAGTTTAATGTGGATTAAAAAAATAAATCATAATAATGATACTAATAATAATGACAGAAAAGATTGTTATCGTTCAGTTATTTAGCTAATTTAGTCATAACAAGAGGTATAGAACAAAGGATTTTTCACAGGTTGGGAGATCCGATGTACACTACATGAAGTAAGACAGTTGTTTTCGGCTTTTGTTTATCGCGTGTTTATGCAATCCCCCTCTACTATACTTGTGCTCTGATAAAATTATTGATCGATATTCTCTTCTCCATCTTTGTAACTTTTCCATATACCATGACGTAACCACTGAAGGCAGCAAACAGTAAAGCAGCTTAACCTGTTTGCATTTAAGTATTTGGGATCAGTTCTGGATGGCTGGTTTGATAGGATGGTTCTGACGAAAAAACGCATTCATTCGCTGTCATGTGTTACTAATCATTTTCTTGGTTTACTTATTTTCTTGTATCTTCGAGTCAATATTTAAATGTTTTTCCCTTTTCCATTTGAAGTAGAGTCATTAAAACAAAAAAAGAAGTTAAGAATTAGAAGCTTTGTGTTGCTCTAAGCTCACTGTAAAGTGGTTTAGCAGAAACGGGTCACCCTTACTTTCATGGAATTTAATCACATTTTATCAAGGCTAAAGAGATGTATGAGGTGAGGTAGCTGTTCTCAGTGAATCTGAAGAAATACATAGCATCAACGGGAGAGCGAAATGCTGTAGCATTACGAGACTAGCTGTGTTTTGTGATCCGAACTTCGTGCTCTTTTATTGGATAGCGAATATTAGTAACAATCTTATTTTCCTCCTTAATTGCATTTCCATTAATGGCATTACTATTTGAAGTTACTAAGTTGTTCCTTGTTTCTATTTCTTTCTCGAACAACTTAATATTTAATGCAGCCACCTACTGAATAATTTCCCTCCTTGCTAAGTGGGTAATCAGTGCGAGTGAGTGGTCAACTAAAATTTTGGTCAAGCTCCAGCTAAACAAGCCCAAAACATAGGCGTGGTTTCTATTTTTAATCTTTACACCATCAGACAATTTTCCCACTTACCCATGGACGTGCAAGTTTTGTTTGTTCTGACCATATGACTTAAAAAATACGTAATTTAAATAAAAGGGAATTTTAAGACGTCGACACCATGTTACATGCTAGATAGTTGTTGCTTCGTTTTTTTTTTATTATCCTTTGTTTGAGTTGGTTCTGTTTCTAACATGCAGACTATTCAAGATGAGCTCAGTTAAATGTTAAGATTGTATCCACTTCTGCAAGGTCGCTGGTGTTAAGTATTAAATTAGAATTTTCATTCATCGCCAGCAAGCCATGCCAAGTCCTTTAGATTGTTTTCTTTGATCATGATTTTGAGGTAATCGGTGTTTATATTTTACATTCCTTGAAGGTTGATCTTGTTCTGGTTCTTTTCTGCTGTTCAGATGTTTAAGTTATTAGTAATGAGCTCTACGCAAGAATAGAAAACAGAGTGAATAACAAAACAAGAGAAATACTGAATCATGATAAGGACTCAGAAACACTATTTTACGTTCATCGCAGTCATTGCTAGAAATTCTTGTTTCTTAGAAGTCAATGTATTGAAGTCGATCTCCTTTATTAGTTCTCTTTAGTTGATTCGAACAGGATTTTATCAACGCGTAACCAAATAATGATGATAACAATAATAATAATGAAAATAACGATAATAATATCAGCAATGATATTAATAATAATAACAATAAGTTACTGATAAATTTTTAAAGCCAAAAAAGTCTTAAAAGCTAGCGATATATTTTGATGTTTTGTGGTGGAAAAGAGAAATTCCTTTTTAAAACAAAGCTCAGTCTCCCCGCATTTCATTTTGCTGCTTGCCTTCATAAACAACGCCAAAAAGGAGAGCTCCGCCCTCAATTCAGTTGACATGTTACGGCCGTCTATATACCAGTCTATTATTGAGAAACTGCGAAATAAATTTTCTAAAATAGGCAGGTCAGAACAATCCTTGAGATCAACCTTTGGGGCCAATTTTGAAACGCAGACTTAACTACAGAAGAGTCGAAGGTAGCATTTTTATTGTGCCAATATAAACTCCGGTGCTGACCTTTTTGATCCGATTTTTTTTTCCACCCACTTCCCAAGACCCAAAAATATCAGCTAAAACAGAATAATTGTTTCTTACCTCGCATAAATCTTTTAACTTTGCGTTGTTTTGTTGCTGAGGTGAGGTGGTTGTTCCCAGTGAACCGCCAGAGAAAGAGAAAACCAAGAAAACAACGAAATACTGAACCATGATGAGAGCTGAACCAAAGCACTGCAATAACTGAAATCAATGCTACGTGCTCATCAGTTAAATAGCAAATATTTGTTTTATTTTTGTTTTAATGTTGCGGTTACCTCTTTATTTCATTTCCTTTTATGGTAGAAATATTTGTTTGTTTTTCCTCTAGAACAAGCTTCCCTCTTAAAGTGAGTCGTTATACGTGCGGGTATAGTTTCAAATATTTTTATATGATATATTTAAATCACCATATCATTTACCTCGTATCTTTTACCAACCATATCATTTACCTGTGCACGTTTCGTTTGAGTTCGATTTTTTTTTTTTTTGCAAGTTTGAGTTCTATTTTTTTTTTTTTGCAGTAACCTTTTTTAAACGATCTCATTATACGTTTGCACGTTTGACAACGTTGACATCGTACTGAAGCAAATGCGTGATTTTAACCAATTGAAGTAACTTAAAGTTTGTTATGTGCACGATATTTGTTGCCTCATTTTTCTTGATGATGGCCCGTTTTCTTTTTTAGTTCTAACCCGCAAAAAATTCAAGGTTGCAACCTCTTAAAAGCACCCCCTTCCAGGGGGTTGGGGGTTATTATTAAATTACAATTTTAATTCAGCGCCACGGAAGCTCCAACCTAAAAAAGTTCATAAACTATATTCTTTGAAGATTCTGTTGCTAAGCATTTATCATAAGTAATGAAGTCTTAGCAAAGAGGGAAAACGGATAAATAGCACCAAAACCAGTTGAAATTAAACGTTATGTCAAGGCATAATCATATGTTATTTATGTCGATACAATGTAATATGTCTTTGTTGTCTCGCTGCATAGTTCGTCATCCGACTCGTGTCAACCTAACCTCTCTTTCAGGAGGTAATTATTTTCATCGCTCTATTAAAGGAGCGTACAACTGTATACATTCCCGCGTTCGCCCCCTCTTGCTTTCACCTCGGCGCTTACATCTCTGCGCAAAAAAATGTTTCCTACGCCTCCATCCCTCTTTGCCATCTGTCGGGAGACCTTCTGTTCGGTTATCATTTAGTTTTGCAATTGGGCGAATTTCCAGCCCCACCATTGCTAAAAATAACAAATTGTTTTTATTACTACTGTTAATTTAAATGCGTCTTTGTTTGACAGACAGTTAAACTGCCACTCAGACAAGTGGCCAATTAATTCCATCACTCGAGTGTCACCTCTGTTTTGACTTCAATGAAAACTTCAATGAGAGCCCCCCAAATTCCTGCTAGGGTATTGGCATAAATACTTCACCATGATAAAGACAGAAGCGCATCTACCGTCTACCGCCTGTTTCTTGAATTCAAATATTTTCAAGTTAAACTGAAATACCTTTTTTGTTTTTTCGTCAACGTGCACGCAAACAAAGTTTAGTAATTTAATTACAAGAGCATCAAAATTTTGCTAGCGCTGATAGCTGTCGTTCATTGTTGCTTTTACATGAATTTTCTCTTTGCTAGCACGCAAAAAGTATCAAGTCGTAACCTCCTCATAGTTTTCCCTGCTCAGCACGTTGGTCGTGTTTCTAAACAAGTTCAAACTTGGCTGTTGTTGCTTTGTTTTAGATTCAGAGATAATAGGGACCAGATGTACTGGCCTGCAAGTAAAAGGTACTCAAAGAGTAGCCCAGAACAACTATAATTCCATTTTGATCGAAGCAATAGTCTAATGATAATTACTAAGATTTTAATATTAGACAATGGAAAGAATTCCAGTCCCTCCAGAAAATTTAACTATGAGTAGAAATTTGAAAAATATAAGTCTTTCGCTAAAGATTTCTACAGTTTATCTAGAAAAGGATTAGTAATTAAATAGTCTTTCAATTTTCCCGCTAACCAGCTGCCTTGGTATTCTTTTTCGTCGATCAATAATCCGCTCCAACGAGGCTTCCTTCGTTCTCATTACTACTTAAATACTCGTGAATCTTTGGTACTTTCCTTTTTCATAAATAGGAAAGTGAATTTAAAGTGAATAGTCCATAGGATAGCCCGCCATCGCACCAAGGCGTCCCTTACAAAGTCAGCGCGCTTACTCCTGGATCATTTGTATACCCTTTTGTACCTTTCCTTTTTTGTTTATTTGTTATTGTGAGTTTTTGTTTGTTTTGTTTTCCTTTTCATTTTTTCTTTTCATCATAAAAATTAAACCACAATGCCTCTTTTAGGCAACGAGTCAGTTTTTAATAGGGCACTGGTACCAGTTCTGTGGTAGAATTCTCGTCTGCCACGCGGCCGGGGTTCGATTCCCGGAAGGTATATTTATTTTTAATGTTTAATGTGGATAAAAACAAAATTAAAATAAAAATAGTTAATAATAATAATAATAATAATAATAATAATAATAATAATAATAATATATTGATAATAATATTTACAGAAAAGATTGTTATCGTCCAGTTATCTGGCTAATTCAGTAATAACTAGGGGTATAGAACAAAAGATTTTTCACAGACTGGGATATCCGATGTACACTACAGGAAGTAGGACAATTATTTTCGGCTTTTGTTTATCGCGTGTTTATAGGAATTCTCCTCTACTAAACGTATGCTCCACTAAAACTATTGATCGATATTCTCTTCTCCATCTTTGCAACTTTTCCATTTACCATGACGTAACCACTTAAGGCAGCAAAAAAAATAAAGCAGTTTTACCTGTTCGTATTCAAGGATTTGGGATCAGTTCTGGATCGCTGGTTTGATACGATGGTTCTCACAAACAAACACATTCATTCGAAGAAGCTGTCGTGTGTTACTTATCATTTTCTTGGTTTACTTATTTTCGTGTATCTTCGAGTCCTTTTATTTACAATATGCTTTAGATAAAAGTTCCAAGAAACCCCTTAGCTAAACATTTTTCCCTTTTCCATTTGAAGTAGAGTTATTAAAACAAAAAAGAAATTAAGAATTGAAGCTTTGTGTTGTTCTAAGGTCACTGTTTAAAGTGTTTAGCAGAAACAGGTCACCCTTACTTTCACGGAATTTAATCACATTTTATCAAGAGTAAAGAGATATATGAGGTAAGGTGGCTGTTCCCAGCGAATCCGAAGAAATACAAAGCATCAACGGCAGAGCGAAATGCTGCAGCATTACGAGACTAGCTGTGTTTTTGTGATCCGTGCTTCCTGCTCTTTTATTGGATAGCCAATATTAAGTTCCAATCTTGTTTTCCTGCTTATTTGCACTTCCATTTATGGCATTAATATTTAAAGTTACTAAGTTGTTCCTAGTTTCTATTTCTTTCTCGAGCAGCTAAATATTTATTGCAGCCACCTATTGAATAATTTCCGGCCTTGTTAAGTGGGTAATCAGTACGTGTGAGTAGTCAACTAAAATTTTGTTCAAGCTCCAGCTAAACAAGCCAAAAACATAGGTGTGGTTTCTATTTTTAATCTTTACACCATCAGATAATTTTCCCACTGACCCATGGACATGCACGTTTTGTTTGTTCTGACCATATGACTAAAAAATGCGTAATTTAAACAAAAGAGAATTTTAAGACGTCGATACCATGTTACATGATAGATAGTTTTTGCTTCGTTTGTATTGATTATGCCTTGTTCGAGTTTGTTCGAGTTTGTTCTGTTTTTAACATGCCAACTATTCAAGATGACCTCAGTTAAATGTTTAGAGTGCATCTACTTCTGCAAGGTCGGTGGTGTTAAGTATTAAATTAGAATTTTGATTCAACGCCAGCGAGTCATGCCAAGTCCTTTAGATTGTTTTCTTTCATCATTATTTTAAGGTAATGGGTGTTTATATTTTACATTCCTTGAAGGTTGGTCTGTGACTGGTTCTTTTCTGTTGTTCAGATGCTTAAGTTATTAGTAATGAGCTCTACGCAAGGATGAACAGAGTGAAAAACAAAACAAGAGAAATACTGAATCATGATAAGGACTGAAACACTATTTTACGTACATTCAGGTCATTGCTAGTAATTCTTGTTTCTTACAAGTGAATATACTAAAGTCGATCTCCTTTGTTAGTAATCTCATGGTTAATTCGAACAGGTTTTTATTGACGCGTACGCGTGCAGAGTACAGAGAATAACCAGTCAGATCAAGGACATTAATACATAGATATCCATAATCTGGACTTCAACAACATCAAAATTTCGATAGTTTTGATACAGTTAGCGTCGTTGTTTTTTCTCTTTACCACGCCAAAAATTTAGATCCAGGTCGTGACCTCCACAAAATCCTTCCTCCTGCAAATTATTTCTTGTTTATTGCACCTAAACACCCAAGCTCAATGAACAACCATAAAAATCTCAGTATGTGATCGTAAAACCAATGTTGCAACTGCAATTTCCCTTGATATCGGAAATCTCCAAGAGGAGATGTTTATTCATGTGCATTACAACCCCAGCTATACAATTTCTAATTCTAATTTGATAAATTGACTTGATAAGACATTACAGTTGAACATCTATCGTTTACTAGTTCTGGCCAAATCTATTCCATTGTAAGTATGATTTTCAATTGCTCACAAATTCTTAGTTGATAATTATTTCTTAATATTATGCGACTCGTCAATAAAGTCAATACAATAGGTGAGAATCTGAAAACTAAAAAAGAACTGAAAGTGCTATAACTAGTAGTTTACTCAATTAAGAGTCGGTCTCAAAATACACTGGTCACTCTCTTCAGTGGTAGAATTGCCACGCGGAGGCTTGATAGTGCTCTTGATTATGATCTCAAAGGTAAAGCGATTTTTGAAGATGTGAATCCTGTCGAGTCATGTTGGACTCAAAGTCCATGGGAATACCTCGTACCGTAGAGTAGAAAAGCGATCGTTTGAACTCTGCAGAGGCTCTCTCCTTTGGGCTGTTTTTGAATTTTTGCGGTGATCATGTGCGCAAAAAAAGAGAGAGTTTGTTGGTTTCTTATAGACGCTGATAGTAACGCAGGGAAGCGCCTCGTCAAGTTCGCTCGAAACTATAGGGGAGCGATCATTGACTATGGGGGGGGGGGGGGGGGGGGGGGACTGGTAATTTTTGGGGAGGGCTGCGATATTTTGGGCTCCCATTTAGGAAGGGCTAAAATTTTTCTGGGCCCGCATTTAGGGGAGGGTTACAATTTCTGGGCGCCTTTGGGCGATGTGCGCGTACTATTAAATGGGTTTTGTGCTACTAAAATATTGAGCACTGCTTGAAATACGATGGCCGTGGAAGTAGTATTAACAGAATTGCATACTCAAAGCTGAATCGCACGGTTAAAAAGCACTCTGATTGGCTGGCGATGAGCAGTGACTTCACGCCCAATCGCTTCCAATTTGCTTGACTTTGAAATGGCTTTGAAAGCAGCACACGGTTTTAGTTTGGCTTTGTTGTTTAATCAGCGTCATCGTCATGTGCTTTTCCTGTCTTATAATACATCTGAAAGGCAGATAATTTCATGAAAGCCCTTCTTAAAACGAGCCGCAGTCAAAGGTGCACGGATAGTTGATGACATGTTATTATAACTGAAAATGTATTTTTTCATGTTATGACTGGTACTCGATCTGTATTTGTTTTTTTAACTCATAGTGGTCCAGTTTATACTAATCCGTCTTTTACAAAACTCAGTAGTAAGGAGCGCATTTGAATGTGTTCCAGTAGGGGCCAGAGTCATCTGAACTGCCACTGTCGTATGGTTTCATTGCATTGCCCGAGTGAATATCAAAGGCACTTCCTGATTCCTCCTCCTGACATTGTACAGTGGCATCATCATCACCGGCATCATTATTTACCAATTAAGTTTTTCTTTTTGTTAGTTTTTTTTTTGTTAGTTCAATAAGCACACAACAGTTCAATAGCCACACAAGTAGTTTGAAACCTGCGGAAAGAGAGTCAAAACAAGGTTTCATCCACCGCTAACCGTTATGTTTTGTGCTTTATTAACGCGCGCTCTGTCGGTTTATTTAGTTTCCGAATTTTTCTCTGCACCCAGTTAGCTTTCCCTTTTCAACGCTCAATCTCTTTCCAGGTCTGTTCACTGTGCCCCTGATATGAATGACAGACCTTCTGAGCAGACTAGAACTTCTTAATTAACATCAATCTATGTTCCTGTCTATATTAGTGAGCTCACTAAAACTTTATAACAATAATGTACCATAGCTATTTGTAAATTTAGTTCTTGTATCGTTGCTAAATGAGTATTTATCACTTACTTAATGCTACACATTCTAATTAAAAAATATCTAATGAAGTTGTGGCTATTTTTTCCGCGGCTACATGTACTTTACGCTCAATGAACTAATGTCTGGTCATTGAACTACTGGTGTGGTTATTGAACTGTTCGGTGGGTATTGAACTGTTGTGTGGTTATTGAATTAACAAAAAGAAAAAATTGGGTCTTGTAGATATTGTGAATACTAACACTTTTTTATTGCAATGAAAAATTGTCCCAAAGTTACGCTCATGTGGATTCTCACAGTGCAACATTTGAATACCCAAAATGTTATTACAGGGGAGGGTTACAATTTTTCGGGCACACATTTTTGGAGGGGGCTGGATTTTTGGGCTGTTAACCTGAGAGGGGCTAAAAGAATTAGGCCCTCGATTTTGAAATAATACCGGCCCTCCCCCCCCTCCCAATAGTTAATGACCGCTCATTAAACTTGAAGAGCAAAGTTACAATCAGGGAAGAAAGGAAGCAAGAGAAATGAAGTTCTTCCTCCTTTCAGTATCTCCGGTGTGAATCCCTCACGCTTTCCTCTTTAATGTAGAGGAAAGTACGTAAGAGACTGAAAGTAGAGAAAAGGGAAAGATGACTGGGAAAGAGTCAGGTAGCTGAAGGACAAAAAAATAAATAAATAAATAAATAAAAATAAAAAAAAAACCAGTCAAATCCCTTCACAAGAATTGAAGCTTATCATTTGGAAGGTATTATGTCGTCATCTCACGAAGGTGTCCCAGACCCTGGTAGTGCACTTACTGCTGGATTATTTGTATGCCCTTTTTGACCTCGTTTTTTCCATCATATACATTTAACCAGAGTGTCTTCATTAAGGCAACGATTGGCTCAACAAGGCACTGGTGGTTCAGTGGTAGAATTCTCACTTACTAGGCGGGAGGCCCGGGTTCGATTCCCGCCGGTACGTCAGTTCTCCTTGATATTGATGAAAAAATGTGAATGACACTTGTCAGAAAAGTCTTAGCTACATAGGACCGGATAAAAAGGTGTTATTTTTGTAACACTATTCCTAGGTCTGACTGTTTATTTCGCATCTAATAAAGAAATAAAGGAAGAGAGAGAAAAAACAACAACAACAACAACAACAATGGCTTGTCGATATTCTTTTGCGTTTTTCTGTGATTGAAGAAAATCGGAGTCTTTGCGTTACTTCCTCGTTTTTAATATCTCATAAGTTGAAAAGCTTAAGGCAGACAAATGCTCGCATTCAAGTGTTTATAGGATCAGTTTCGTATCGCTGATTTGATTGGGGATCACTCCTCATCAAAGGCAAGTTCAGTTTAAGGCTATTGTGCGCTATACTTATCTCTCTTTTTTTTTTATGGTTAAGTTACCTTATACATGATATATCTTTGAGTCCAGTATAACGAGTGGTGCATACTTTCGTGATTTTCATCTCATTTTATTGATAATGTAGGAACAAAATGTGTATCCCGGAAATAACCTTCCACATTAAGCCAAATGCAATGACGGAAGGGTTGAAAAGGAAAAACAACTTATGTAAGAAGGGACGTATGAAGATGTACGAGATTTGGTAATAAACTGTATTATCAATGAGAAAAAATAGCTTCCCACCTTTTTTTAACTGCAACTTAAAGAATAACCAAGTATTCCTTACACGACCTATAACGATATAGAATTTAGTACTGGGGGTGGGGGCTGAGGGATTAAGCCTGGTTGTGTTACCAAGGAAATGGTCTATTTGGTCTAATGGAAGTTTCATACTCAACTTTTGCTTTTTTTTTCCTTTTCAATTAAAATTATGCCAACTTTATCCTCACGTGATCGCACACAATTGGCCAAACATGAAGTCATATAGAAATGGCAAATAGTAGTTCTACAATGCGAAGGCAGGAGTTTTGTGGACATAAGCGGGAGAGTATTTTTTCATAAAAAAACATAATAAAGGCCTTTGACATTCGGCGTTTTTATACTAAGGACGCATTATTTGTCTGGGCGAACTTGGGCTAACATTCTTTAGTTCGTCTGGTTATGCGTCTCTAATATAAAGACGGGCACAACACGCATTTTGCGTCCAGACAAACTACCTTTCATAGTGCGTAGTTCAACGAAGGAAAGTTCGCCCAGACGTTTAAAGCGTCTTGTGCCCGTCTTTGTACTTGAGACGCATAACCAGACGAACGACCAATGTTTGCCCAAGTTTGTCCAGACAGATAATACGTCCTTAGTATAAAAACGGCCATTGACGTTTGGCTGGCTAATGCTCTTGAGCCGGCGAAGCTTACGCTAAATTAAATTGCCTCTGCACGCGTTATATTTTCAGTCTATATTTGTATATGGTTTTCTTAACACACACTCACACAAAACTCAGTCCTCGCAGGAAAAAAAAAAAAACTTCTTGGAAAGCTAACCCTTTTAAATTTCTTTTGGAAACCACGGAAAGGAGGGAGAGCTCTTATTAGGACTGGGGCCTAGATACTTCTTCTATCATTATCCGGGACACTGAATTCCAGCCAGTGTAAGCATTACCCAAGGTGCTGCCACTACATCGTCCTACCCATAATTCCACTCTAACCGCTCCTTGTGAGATATTTTCACAATACCCCTTAAATGACCGATGATGGAACAGATCAGGGTTCCCAGATGACCAGTCGTTGTAAACAGCGGCCTCAATCGTCATTGGTCCACGGCATTCGTTTCCATTGAACTTGAAATACCACCGGTTACACTTAGCATCACCATAGACATACATGTTTCCCTGGAATGAGACTCTGAGCGCTGTGTCCGATTTCAACTTGTTAAAGGCACAGTCCTAGAAAAAAAAAAAAAAACGATTAAAATGTCCGCAACTTTACTAATGCTAGATAACACAAAAATTAATATATAAAATAACAGCGAGTCCACAAATTCTTATTTGTAACGAACTTTAAGATTTCTTTTCTTTTTTTTTTTTCTTTTAGCCCCTGAAGAAGGTTTGTTTTCAAACCGAAATATTGAGCAATTTGTTTAAATATATATATTTTTTGTATTATTCTCTTGTCTACTTCTTCATCGCCTTGCCGTAAGTATACGTTTGCCGTTTCAAATTTTTCTACAAAAATTAATGCCGGCCAGCTGGAGAAAGGTTGATTGGTGATGAAGGCTGAGACAATGAGGTCAAGGTCATAGCTGTACTTTTAAATTTATCTCAGAAAAACGGATTTTCGATCTCTTTCCACCTATGGACATTATCTGTGGTAATTATAAATAGTTCGTGTTTAGTTTTTAGTGCGTTTCTTGTTTACCTTAATCTTTCCGCTATCAGCACCGTTGGCTGATTTCCACACACATTGTTTCCAGTTGGTTTGTGGTACTACACTTGCTTGACTTGCTTTGGCGCTTTCTCCTTTCTCTCCTTTGTCTCCTTTTCTTCCTTGATTTCCCACAATGCCTGGCTCTCCTTTCATTCCCACAAGCCCCGATTCACCTTTCATTCCCATATTTCCTGGCGGTCCGCTCTTCCCGGGAGGCCCTTCGCGCCCTCTGTCTCCTCTTGGACCCTGCACTCCTTGCGATCCCTTATCACCAATTTGCCCTTTTGGACCTTCTGTTCCCTGGAGTCCCTGCGGCCCAGGCACGCCGGGCATTCCCGGCATGCCATTTGACCCTGGAATGCCTGGAAAACCATGACTCAGTATAGATTTCTGAAAGTAAAGATGTGTAATTAAAAAGACGAGCCATGGCCTATTATAGGTGTACGGGCCGGGGGGCGGGGACTGCTGCAGGCCCCCCCAAATTTTTGGCAACTCAGATTTTTTGGGCAGAAAGAGAAATTTGGGCAAATTTGGTTTTTAAAGAAGTTTCAAAATCTTTTTATTATATCGAAGAGATAGATGTTTTCTATTTAAACCAGCTACATTCACAAGAGACAGTAATTGGCTAGCACGTTATGACTTTCTGGTTATTAGTGAAGGGACATTTTCGTAGTTTTGTAATTGTTGGGCACTGTGCTGCACTGCACTAGCTGGTGTGGGGAATTTATTTATTAATTTATTTTATTAATTAATTTATTTTATATTTGCCACATAGAATAAATATTATAGAAAGAAAATGAAGAGATATATATATTATTACTAAGATTGCACAATTTACAGAACAGGAAAAGTTAAAAAAAAAAAAAAAAAGTTCAAAATTAAATGTAATATTAAGTGACTTAACCGCTTTTTGCAATATATAGAGTGGCGAGGGAGCCCAATAGAAGCTAAATAGCTTGTAGAAAATTGGGCTCCTCATACTTAATTATGATTTAATCTAAGCTGCCATATCATGGTCGGGCGAGTTTAATTTATAGCTCTCTCGATGAGGTACTTTTTTAATGAGGTCTTGAAACGAGAGTATCTTGTCAGTTCCGTAAGATTACGGGGAAGGGAGTTCCATAGTTTAGGTCCTAGATGAAGGATTATGAACTGTTTAATGTTTGTTCTACAGACATAAGGTCGGTAGTTATCAACATTTCGAGTATTATATGTGTGTACTTGGCGATTAGTAACAAAAGTGGTGTTAAACGTATCAGGAAGGAAGTTATTGTGATATGAGTACATAAAACACGCAGCAAAGAACGCATTAATTTTAAAAATGTCAAGGATTTTTTAAGAGTCCGGAAAAGAGGTGCAGTATGGGCAAGATATTCAGCTCCACAAATGATTCTGACAATGCGTTTCTGTGGGTATAGAATCTTATTCAAATTGGATGGATACGTTGAGCACCATGCAATTTTATTTATAGTAGTTAAGATACGGGTAAACCAATGTATAGTATAAGGTTAACAAAGATTTAGAATGAAGAAAGAAACGTGCTTTACTTATGAATGATTCCTATATAATTATTGTCTTTCAGACTTTTTAGTAGCATGATTTATATGATATTTCCAAGAAAGATGCCGATTTAATTAAACACCAAGAAACTTTGTCACTTCAACTTTTTGCACAGGAATGTTATCTAGCGTAATTGTATCACTAACAGCAATGTGTTTTTGCCTGGGTCGAAAAAGAATATAGCTTGTTTTGGCGACATTGAGTGATAATTTGTTTCACTCTAAGCCATTCAGATATTTTTGATAATTCACAATTCATGACACGAATGAGCTGGGTAGGATCTTTATGAGAATAAAAAAGGCTAGTATCATCCGCGAATAAAAAAGTCTTTAACAGATTAGACGCATTAGGGAGATCATTAATATAAATAATAAACAAAAGAGGTCCTAAAATTGATCCTTGGGGAAAACCACACACAATTGGTTCCTCTTAAGAACATGCTGAAGTAAACTGAACAAGCTGCTTCCTGTTTGTCAAATAGCTAGAGACCCAATTAAAAGACTGCCCTCTAATACCATAGTGATCGAGCTTATTGCGCAAAATATGGTGATCAATAGTGTCAAACGTTTTCGAAAGGTCCAAGAAAACTCCAGCAGTCGATTCTCTGTTATCGATGGCAGAAGCAATATTATTAACCAACTGAATCAATGCCATATACGTAGAATGATTTCTACGATATCCAAACGGATTTTTATAAAGAAGATTAGGATATTTTAAGTATCTATAGATACGATTATAAACTACTTTTTCGTAAAATTTAGAAAAAGATGGAAGAATGGAAATGGGCCGATAATTTTCAAGCTTTTCTGGATCACCACTTTTAAAAATAGGGAGAGCTTTTGCGATTTTTAGGGTATCAGGAAAGCACCCACTTACTAAAGATAGCTTAATAATTTCAGTTAAGGGTTTAACAATGATGTCGATACTGAGTTTAATTATTCTCATTGGAATATTATCCACCCCAGAAGCTTTATAAGAGTTAAGACTATGTTCTATGGCTTTACGCTTATCAGCTGCGAGACGCTGAAATTCCAAAGGTGTTTGTGTGGTTTGGCTTAAGAAACCTCTGAAGTTAGCAGTGGAGGGTGAGATCCCAGCTGCTAGATTGGGACCAATGTTAGAAAAATACTTGCTAAAGCTGGTAGCAATAGAAGTGAGATCTGAGATAAGCTCAAAACTACTTTTAAAACAAGAGGGGTAGGTTAGTTTAGACTTGCGTTTATTAAGTACCTCATTAATTACTTTCCATGTAGTTTTTGTATCATTTTTGGAGGCTACAAGGTTATGATCATATATATAAATCTATATATTTTGTCTCACAATCCGTATTAGGTTATTTTAGTTATTTTTAAAAGTATTATAAGTCTTTTCAACAGCGACACTTGGGTTCAAAGAAATTGTTTGTAACGTTTAGCTTCTGTTCTTATGGATTTCAAAAGGCTTTTACATGTAGTGAGCCAAGGGTTACGACATGATTTTGAACACGATACTTAACTTGAATGGTTTTGGTAGAAATGTTTTTGTTATATAAATCACTGAATTCATTAGCAAAAGATTCAGAGGCTGAACTGGCATCTGATTTATCAAGATTCTCCCAATCAACACGTTCTAAGGAGGAACGAAAATTGTTTACAAGACAAGATAAGACAATGCTTTATTTGGAGTCTTATACAGTCCTATGTACATCGACTTTTTATCCAAATAATTTAAAATCATAACACACATTGCAAGTAACGTTATTAGTGGAAATATAATCAATAAGAGAGGTGGTGTTAGATGTTATACGGGAGGGCTTTGTGATCGTGGGGTAAAGTAGGTGAGAAAACAGAAGCTCCACAAATTCTCCTGTAATTGCATGTAACTCATGCCGTAAAAGATCCGTAAATTAAAATCGCCCATGACATAACAGATCTTATTCTCTCTAGAAGTAGTGGACAACAATTTTCGCAATGAATCCAAAAAGTTATTTACATTTTCATCGTGCGGTCGATAAATAGTGCCAACTATGACAGTGTCGGAGCGAAGAACGTTTCCACCGCGTATGGCATATAACATCAGCCGGGGTCTGAAAAAGAAGAAGTTTGAATTACGAGAAGCCAGGGCACTCAGACGAACGCCATTGCGCCACCTTCAAGCCCTTGTAGGTGAACACGCAAAACACAAACGCAGCTGACACCGGAATCGCACCACCGTATAGCCTGCGTCACACACGTGGTTTAACCCCTGTTAGTAAAGCCTTTTCTGCCCCCCTCCACAACCCCCCCCCCCCTCCCCCACCACCAACGGAGTGAACGAATTACCGGAAGTGCGTCTCAAATTTCCTTTTATCTTCATTGGTAAATCGACAATGGCTTTTTTAAAAGGCCAATCATGGCGCGTACTCAACAAGGATATCAGCGCTGTTTCACAGACGGACTTAACCAGAGTACAGTTTCGTTTGTGGCGCAGGCTTAACATATTTACATTTACTATGCGTCCATCGACAAGGCGCTGTCCAACCTTCAGCTCAGGTTTAGCGGAAATGATCAGTAAATACTCTGTGCTTTGGGAAACATCTCTCGTAGTGAAACACCTGATAACGAAAGCTTCTCCCGCGTTGCTAAATTTTACAAAATCGACGGCGAGATATCTCCAGCCTGAGCAGAAAATGTACGCGAGTTTTCGTCGTGTGCGCGGATTAGGCTACATGACTGTTCCAGAAATGCTGAAGACAATGCACGAAAATGATCTATTTGATATGTTTCCAGTGCTTCCTAATGCGGTACATATCCTTAGACTGATGCCTGCTACATTTTGTTGTGCAGAACGATCATTCAGTGCGTTGCGTAGATTGAAAACGTATCTCCGCAGCTCACCATGGGCAACAACGTGTCAGTAACATCGCACTTATTAACACTGAAAGGGCATATGCCGAGTCAACAATCATGACATGGATCTTATCATTGCTATTTTCGGCCGTCAAAATGGCAAAGACATCGTTTTATGATGTGTTTTATTCGCTCATATGATAGATTCATATGTAAGAATACTTTCGATTGCCCGTACGCCTATGGGCAAAGCGAGAATGAAAGCGTCCATTTTCAGTTAGCAGTAAAGAACAGCAGGAAGTTTTAATCAAAATTCACGAAAACCTGTTTAATCCATAAATAACTAAGCAGGAATTTTATATCAAGGATTATTTTAGTAATGCTACTTATATTGATAAAAACGGTTTGACGAACTCCCAGTTATCCCACTAAGCAAAAGAAAATAAAGAAAGAAGAAAAGAAAATAATAACAGTAATCAAGATGATGATGATGATGATGATCGCGGAATCGAACATCGTCGTCATGACATGGTGTTTTTAGATAGAAAGCTACAATCCCGGACAAAACTACTTGAGAATTTTTACCCCTCCTTGCACACTATGTAACACAACAACACTATTTCAAAAACAACTGATTTGCGGTACCAAATTCCCCTTCCCCCAGGTCAATGTTGTTTCCTACAAATGTTTAAGGATCAGGGTTGCTTTAGAACACACAACAACATTGCTTCCAGGGGGAGGGGGGAAGGGAGGACGCGGTACAGCGAGAATGTTAGGAAAAATGGTCTGAGAATGTGACATTTTCTCAACAGTTTTGTCCAAGATTGTGTGTACGGTGTTTTGCGTTTTCCAGCACGAAAATTAGGAATGACCAAAGGAAATGGTATTAATAAAAAACACTTTACAGAGGCTGTTTTGGACACGAAGTTTTACACCACATGATCTTCTCATAGAAAAGTACGAGCTCTTTTGGCGTTTTTTAGAGTACCTTGCGAAAACAGAAAGATTTTGCAATAGTGCTATAACGCGTGCGCATTGTTACCTTTTGTCCTGTTGTTCAGAGATGGAAGGTTTAGAAAATTCGCAAAGTATTTTATCGTTGTCAGAAGAGTTCGAAGAAGACCGAGATGGCTCTTCTCTTAGTAGCCAAGACGTAAGGAGTGTTTATCTCGTGACATACAGTCAAGCCGATATGGACAAATTTGCCAGACGGGAAGATTTTGCAAGTGCAGTAGTAGAATCGTTTTCTCAAGGACGTGCCAAAGTAAAGCACTGGTCATGTTGTTTGGAAGAACACAAGGATGGAGGATTACACTTTCATCTAGCTATAAAACTAGACCGAAATCAACGTTGGATATCATCGAAAACATATCTACTTGATGTGTACGGAATAAGCGTTCACTATTCAAATCGGCATTATAATTATTATAGTGCGTGGAAGTATGTTACGAAGTCCGAC
>CALNXI010002947.1:16210-33067 GCA_942486025.1 Porites evermanni
AAAAAAAAAATTCTTTTAAGAGAACACCATTTTTAAAGGCATCATTTTTTGATACTTTTAAACTGCGACATGCTATAATTCGTCGCTAGTATTCTCTAGGTTGGGTTCAGCTTTAGTCAAAGCGGCGTACAATATTGCTTGTCCACAACTTAACCGAGAAACTTTGATTTCCCTTTATGCTGTGCTATTGATGTTGGAAAGATAACTCTTACGTTATAGCAACAAATAAGCTAAAAAATAAAGTTCTAAAGAATAAAACAATGAATGGTAAAAGCTTAAGAATAATATGATGAATGGTAAAGGAGGGTCAAAAAGGAGACTCTACTTACCACGCGCAACGAAAAGCCCTTCCATTAATTAAAAAGGAGTGTAGAAAGTTGATCTTTCACGGTTTAGCCTAAGAATTTGCTACATTTGAATGTGAATAAGGTCCTTTCTGGTCGAAATATGGTTTTTAGGAAAATCTAGAAGATACCTTAAAAAGGAGCTGTTGTTGTCAGAGGAAGCATAACGGTCAAGAGACTATTGTTTTCTATCACCAATAATCATCTTCGGGCCTTTTTCTTTTCTGAAGTCATCTTTCTTGGTGTATGAAGGTTTTATTTAAATTTATTTCAAGCATACAGAAAGAAAAACGCAGGTGGTGATTAGGCATCGAAATTGTCCGTTTTGCTTTTCATCGGTAGATGTATTTTTATAGTTTCTTCATCTGGAAAGAATGTCGACACACCCACGTCACCGTTATATACGGCTAAAAAATTACACGCACCAAAGCAAGTTCGAGAATAGTTGACCTTGTAATAACAAATAAACTGAAACATGGATTGCCTTACACAGAATAATTCAACGAATGGTAAACGAGGATCATAAACGATGTTCTACTAACCATGTCCATGTAAAAGCCTTTCCCGTTACTAGTAACAAATTTAAATGGATTATTTTGATTCAAAGATTTGCTAAGAATTCATTAAACGTGAAAAAAGAGAAAAGCTACTCGAAATTCGGTTTTTTAAAAAATGGAGAAATGTCTTTGTAAGGAGCTCAGACGTTTGACTCGTTGAAACAGTTTGACTAGAAAAACAGCATTCAAGTGACTGGTCTTTTTTTCTCGTTATCATCTTCGGCTGATCGTCCGAAGCGAACCATTTTGTTGTCATGAAGGGTTTTTTTTAATCTTTTCTTATCCATGGAATCGTTAGTCTTTTTAGTTAAATCTTACTGGAAGCTACAATCCGGTGGTTATGGGTTTCCAAAACGTTAGTTTTCGTAATCATCGACTTTAAAATACTCTGTCATTAATTTGCGAAGAAAGAAATTTCCTTTCAAGAGAACACCGTCTATAAAATTCGTGAACTTTTCTGATACTTTCAAACTGCCACATTCTTTTCGATGTTACTGCAGTGGCGGACACAGTCTAAAATAACATTTTCTGATCTTCGAGCCTCATTCTGGTCTAAAAATAATGGACCAGGCCCCTCCCCTCGATCCCCCACTGTACTCTCTAGGTTGGGTCCTGCGGTATACAATATCACTTGTCGTAAAACTTAACGAAGACTTAAATTTCCTTTTATGCTGTGCTATTGATGTTGGAGAGAGGCTGAGTGTGAACCTTTTTACGTCACGGTTTTGAGTACAAGGTCACGAATGAACAAGATGATTCTTAAGTTATAACAACAAATTAACTAATAATAAAGAATAACAATGAATGATAAAAGAGGGTCAATAACGACATTCTAGTCAACACGCGCAATGAAAAGCATTTCCAGTAACAAAAAGGGAGTTTAGGAAATGTGTGTTACAAGGTTTACTGAGCCTAAGAACTCGCAACATTTCAATGTGAATAAAATCAATAGTGACTCAAAAATGGTTTTTATAAAAATAGAGAAGAAAGCTTTGTAACGAGCTCTAATGTTTGACTAGTTGTTGTCGAAGAGGAACCACAACGTTCAACAGACTATTCATTTCCACCACCAATTATCATCCTCGGGCCTTATTCTTTTCTGAAGCCACCCTTCTTGGTGTATGAAGGTTTTACTTAAATTTATTTTTAGCTTACAGAAAACTTAAACACCGGTGGTGAATAGGATCCCACGTCACCGTTATATTGGGATAAAAAGAACATACATGCACTAAAGCAACAAATAAACTGAAATATATGAACTTTTAAAGAATAATAATTACAATGAATAGTAAAAGAGAGTCAAAAACGAAATTCTACAAACCACCAGCCTTTCCCAATATTATGAGAGAGGTTAATGATAATGATTGTCAATGAAGTTTTATCTAAAAATCCCCTGCTCTTAAAAAACAGAATCTAGTCGAAAAATGGTTGTTTAGAAAATAGAGAAGACGCCTCTGTAGGAGCTTGGACGTGCGAGTAGTTGTTGTCTAAGGAGAAACGACGTTCAAAAGTTTTTTTTTTAAATACAAATGAATACACCATTTTTTTAAAAAAAAAAAACGATGATATTTATTTTTCTTAATGATCTTCTTTCATTAATCACTTTTCGTCTTCCTGCAACAAGAACAACAACAAATCTGTTATCAACTTCCCTGCTGTATGATATAGTTTAAAAGGAGTTTTAGTGATCGAAGTATTTAAGTACATTGTGGAACCTCGACTTAACATACAAAGGGACTGGGGAAACGTGTTAGTTAAGTGGAGGGTTTGCTATATCGAACACCTCTATATAACGAATGCGTGGGAAATGTTACATCGTTAAGCGGAGATGAGGTTATAAGGGGTGTATGAATGTGTATATAAACACTTGGATAGTTTGCCAGACACAAGTTCACAGATCTTTGATCCCTTTCTCTATCTCTTTTGCATGTTCTAGCCATTTCTAATACTTAATCCCCTGAAGGACATCTGTGAGCAATTATTGATCAAACCTTTTAGTTTCTAAGGCTTAATTTCAGGCAAATAAAATGAACTGTTTGTAAAACTTTAACTTCTAATAATTAAATCTTTTGTAATGGTTTAAAATAAACTATTCTCAAAACAGAGAATGCTTTCAGATCATAGCTGTGTAAATCAAACTGAAACAGTGCATGAAACCTTTCGTTTCCTGTTTTTACTCTCACCCTCTGTATAGAATATGTGTGAAAATCTTTGATCATGAATCGGTATATTTCAAAGAGCTACACAATGACCAAGAATACTATTGACCGACAATATACAGAGGAGGTGGAGCTGTATTGCCAACTATTACTAGAAAAGATTTCTTATTTGAGGGAGGTGGTTAATAGAGGGATGGCTTTTATTTGAGGAAATAAAATATTTTGTATCATCTTACAATAGAACTTTGATTTCCACTTCAAGGTCAAATCCACAGAGCTAAACTTCCAAGGTTTTCATATTTGTTATAAATGTATGGTTCAGCTACATGTAAGAAAGACTTGCCAAAAAACTTATGAATTACTCAACTTGTTCAGATCTTAAGTGACATTTATATAACCACAAATATTTGTTAGTCTTGCATCCCCTAATACACCTTGTCTGTCTGCCCCCTCCCAATATTGTTGCATAAACTTTGCTCTCAGTATCTCTTGCGGAATGCAAAATGGTGAATACTGCTCTTCAACAGATATCTTTCCATCATAATGAAACAATTCTCTTCATCGAATTCTCATTAACGTATTGTCTTAAAAGTTACATGACTAGAACGCCCAAGAGCAATGTGATCAAACATTTTAAATTAAAAGTAAAAGAGAAATAGTGAAGAATTACAACTTCTAATCAATTCTTTGCTTATATTTTAGAATAAGGTATTCTCAAAACTGAGAATGGTTTGATCTGAGCTGCTTTAAAATCGAACTGAATCACTGCATGAAACGTTTTGTTTTGTGTTCTTATCTATGTATGCAATATGTGTGAAAATATCTATTATGTATCTATGTTTTTTAAAGAGCTACACAAACAAGAAGACCATTGACCGACCACGATACATACAGAGCGGGGGCAGCTGTAGTGTCAACTATTGATAGATAAAGTATGAAGGAGTGCTGCCATACATTTATTTGTTATGGTCTACAGTTCAAGGTTGCTTTATGATTTCCATAAATGGAAATCGGCTCATCCTCGGTGTAAGAACCTATTAAACTCACAAGTGACGTAAAACAGAGGAAACAAAGAAGTCAATGCAATAGAAAGCAGAAAAACAAAAGGTGCAAAACAAAGAAAAAGTTCACAGATTCTTACACCGAGGTAAACCCTGGAAATCGACAGATTAGATGCCTTACACTACCACATGAAAAATTACTGCAATTTGATTGGCTTAGAGCAGTGGTATTTCAGCTTAATTTGAAATACCTACATGTGAAAATTACAAACCTTTTGCAGGTAGTAGTATAAACAAATAATAGCATGATTTGTACGTGATATTTGGCATAAATACCACTCGTGATATTTCCAAGTTGTCTCAAATTTGAAATTACGTATAACAATTTCGAAATATCACTCGTAGTATTTATGCCAAATATCACTACAAATCATACTAGTACAAAAACAAAGCTCTTCATGTCATATGTCGTGGTAGCTTGCCCTCAGTAAGAGGAGCTTGCCCTCAGTAGTATAATAAATATGTTAGCTTCCTCGTGAATTAAACGCTTTTTTCATTCCAGAAAATGTGAGGAAGTATTAAAAAATTGAACTAGAAATCATATGAGCTTACCCCTAATACGTGAAAAGGTGAAAAGGGGTGCCATAACAGAAAACAAACAGAAAGATCCTACCACATCTTCATCCACTTTGTTGGTTGATGAAGAAGCACTTTCTTTGCCCTTTTTTATTTTTCTCTCCCCGTTATCTCTAAAATCTCTCTTTGCGAGAGAACGTTTTGGCATGCTACAACAGCACCTACAACGCAACGGTTGACAACTGATATAGTCAGGTGGCTAAAGGCTCAGATCTATACAGAGCGGACAAAAGCACCAAACTTTGCATGGTTGTAGCTTAGGGCATATTAGTCAATATTAGGAGCGGTGCCCACAGCTACCTCTTCAGGATTTGCAGCAATTGCTCGCTGAAGTTCTTCAACAACCTCCCATGATGGGTGCCCTGTGCTGAAAATTGCAATCCTTCGTTTTTTGCCATTTTTTGATGAAAATCACATAATAAGGCAAATACATGGAAATAGAAACTGTATTAATACTATTATTATTGAAGCTAATGACTAAAACAAGTCAACTTAATGATATAGCAATTATGATATACCATGGTGGGTCTCCTGTGCTAAAAATATTAACTCCTTGATTTTTGCCATTATTTTGATGAAAATCACATGAAATACATGAAAATTAAAAAAAAGAAATTGTATTATTATTGAAACCAATGACAAAAACAAGTCAACTAAATGGAAAATCCAGGCAAGACGTTTTCAGACGCGTACTCAGTACCAAAAAGCCTTTCAAGATGGCGGCTTGAAGGTGTCTTTTCATGGACTGTAAGTATCTGCTAGAATAGATTGCCGTTTTATAGGGGAAATTGTGTACAATTTGAATGGCGACAGGTTTAAGTGAAGTTTTAAGCTCTTCTTGGTGATAAATTTGTTATCGAAAGCCACATTTTCGCTTCATATTTTGTGCTGATTATGAATGACTACATTACTGAGTTTATTAACTTACTGGTTAGTTAAAGGTTTCTGAAGCTGAGATGTTTTCTACACTCCAGGATAGATATTAACTGGGATCGTTGTTATATTTGCCAAGAATCAACAAAAGAAGATCTGGGAAGCCCATTGGTTTAACGGTAAAAGCATTTATAGAAGGCTCCTTGAAAATGTACTAACTGACTTGCGAAACAGGCATACATATCAGAGGAACGCAAGAAGAAAAGTGGAGAAGCTTGGAAGGCCGAGGAAGACGAGGAATTAAATATATCAAGAGCATTTGTTGAACTCACTGAGTACATAGCAAATGAAGTGGAGAATGATACACATTTCTTTATACTTGCCGAACTTCATATTAAGCTGTATTCGTTACAAACAAAGGCACACACTTTGCAGTCCCACCATAGTGTCAGTCTTACAAGCTCGTTTGGTGCCACAATCTCCAACTTGCTGTTTCTGGTCTGCTTCAACATGCGTTTTTCTCTTTTCTAGTTTGCTTTTTCTAACTTGGACGTAAGGTGACAGGATTGAGGCCACTTTGCACTTCAGTAACGTGTTTACTACTGTAGCGATTTCAATATCAAACTTAATTGCAACAAGAACACAGTCCTCTTTCTTGAATTCTAGTAAATTGTCAAGGAGCGTTCTATAAATAATTGTTCCGTTAAATTAATGGGTTTCTCAGATCCTCTCTTTTCGATTCTCACCCTAAGTAAATATGACAACGATCCCGACTGATTTCCATCTTGGTGTGTAGAAACCAGCTGAAACTCAATCATGATAAGACTGAAATCATGCTTATCTTGTCGATTTACCGTACTCGTCCACCCGTTAGCGACTTTATTATGGGTAATTTAAGGCTAAGAACCACCGCCAACAAAGCCTGAGAGTAGTATTTGATGACGCACACGTCTCAACATTCTTTTGCAGATTATCGTTTTACCAGCTCAGGAACTTATCAAAGATAAGAAAGTGTCTCACACAGGAGTCTAGTGAAATTGCTGTGCATGCTTTCATTACATCTAAAATAGGCTATTAATTGGAATTCCTTGCTCTGTGGTTGTAGGAAAATGCACTTGAAGGAACTTTTAATAATATGTTCAGAACACTGCCCCCAGGATCGTTAATCGGTCTCGCAAACTTTGTGAGGACATCATTTTTTGGACCTTCACTGGCTTCCTGTTAGTTATCATGTTGTTTTTAAACTTATATTTTGTCAGTTTTCAAATCAATTAATAACCTTCCACCTAGCTATCTAGCGGACAGACTTAGTTATCAAAGGCCTTCCAGGAACTTGTGGTCCACATCTCAGCAGCTGTTAGAACCTCGAAAACTCACGGGGACATGACTTTTTCAGTGTGCCTCCCTAAACTGTGGAACTCACTACCATTAGCTAGATTTGCACAAGTCACCATCTTTAGCCAGTTGAAAGAAAGGACTGAGAACATATCTTTTTAGGCAGTTTTTAGCGAGTAAGTCAGTATTTTTGTAAAACGTCTTTAATATCTGCAGATCATACACCTATACTTATAGAATGTATATTCATTCATTATATATAAACTTTAATGGCAAAATAATTTTAAAACAGATGAATTCTTGTTTCCTTCCCTTGTTCTTTGTGAATTGCAAATAGATTTTAATATATGTATTATTTCATGCTCGAGATATAATTTTTTTTCCTCTTTAACATGGTAAAGCTCCATGTGCTTAGGATATGAGCGCTATAGAAAGAAACTATTTTTACTATTAATTTTAACCAGTACGAAAATAAACTCAGTATAGTCATTCATAATTGGCACAAAATGTGAGGAGAAAATGTGACTTTCGATAACAAATTTATCACCAAGAAGAGCTTAAAACGTCACTTAAACCTGTCGTGATTCAAATTGTACACAATTTCCCCTAAAAAACGGCAATTTATTTTAGCAGATACTTACAGTCCATGAAAAGACACCTTCAAGCCGCCATCTTGAAAGGCTATTTGGGACTGAGTGCGCGTCTGAAAACATCTTCCTTGGATTTTCCATTTAGTTGACTTGTTTTTGTCATTGGTTTCAATAATAATACAATTTCTTTTTTTTATTTTCAAGTATTTCACGTGATTTTCATCAAAATAATGGCAAAAAACAAGGAATTGATATTTTAGCACAGGGCACCCACCATGGTATATCATAATTGCTATATCATCAAGTTGACTTGTTTTAGTCATTAGTTTTAATAATAATAGTATTAATACCGTTCCTTTTTCCATCTACTTGCCCTTTTATGTGATTTTCATCAAAAATGGCAAAAAACAAAGGATTGAAATTTTCAGCACAGGGCACCCATCGAGGAAGGTTGTTGAAGAACTTCAGCGAGCAGTTGCTGCAAATCCTGAAGAGGTAGCTGTGGGCACCGATCCTAAAATTGACTAACCTGCCCTAAGCTACAACCATGCAAAGTTTGGTGCTTTTGTCCGCTCTGTATAGATCTCGCCAAAATTTTGCACTAAGCCACCGGACTAAAGCGATCGACCAAGTGAGCGGCAAACCACCCAGCAAGTACGTCATGTAAGGTCACCTATTGACCAATAAAAACGCGGGCTCGAGTATTGGAGGGTCATTTTTTTTGGCCCTCTATTACAATCTTCCCAAACGCTTTTATACCCCAGAGTGCACCGCAAAATTATCATTCACTTCCTCGTTGCTAGTTGATAGAAGCGTTTTTCGGCTTTAATGAGTTTGTTAACTGAGAGGAAGTTGCGATGTTTTCAGCCCTTATCTCGCTTTCAGCGGCGTGGAATTTCTTTATATTTTTTCATGAAATAGGTAAGTTTCGTTTTCTTTGTCAAATAAACATGTTTGATTTTACTTTTTGAGGGTAACTAGGCTTACATATTGGTTCGTACTTTATACCATCACAGACGCTGTACCATCGTTCACTGAAGAGCCATCGAATCCTTCACGTGTTAATGAAGGGGACAACATAACTCTTCGTTGGACTTACAACATTGATGGCACCTTTCGAGATTCAACTTTCACATTGGTACGCACGGGCGATACCATAGCACTGAAAGATAGCGGCGTCTTGACCGTGGTTCCCGCATTCTCAGACAATGTACAAGTGATTATATTAGACAGTGAAGCAACGTTAACACTCATTCATGTGAATAGATCAGACGATGGAGATTATCGATACTTCATTCGGAATACTAATTTCAGGTCAACAACAAGTACTGTCAATGTCTTTGTGCAGTGTAAGTAGACAACAACACAACAACTACTATTCTGTCTTCTTGTACGTATTCGTGCCATTTATATGCATCCTCCCTTCCCCTCTCCTTCCCGGTGGCCAAGATTTTCTCAGGAGGTAAGCTTATACGAAATAGAAATATGGAATTTCGTATGGTTGTAGGAGTGAAAGCAAGATGAAGGGTTAAAGGAGAAATGCAAATTTCAGAAGATTACTAAAGTATTTACTTGTCTTGTACCTCGCGAAGCTTCATAGGAAAAGGACCGATAGAAGGCATAAAGGCCAAAAAAGGTTCCAAGTGAGACATAACACAAAGACCATAAAATGTTCTCTTACCTTGATTTTCACTCTTATTTTGAAGCTATTAATCCACATCACCTCCATATTCTATGTAAAGTACTTCTGCTGTCTAAATTCATGGCCAAAATCATTTCTTGACCACTAAATCGGTCACAAAGAAATTGTTCAAGCTTTGTCCTGTCATGGTTTTGTTGCTAGGCAATTGCAAACACCAACCAAACCAACAGAATATGTGAAATGATGTCTCACTTTTGGTTAAGTGATCCTCATACAATTCATGTGCAAGGTAAATTTCAACAAATTTATAATCCTTGCTTCAAGAGGAATTTATTTACACATTATATATACAAGGCCAAATAGAAAACAGGCCTCATGAAGCAGGTGCTCTGACATTTTCAGTGGGCTGAAAGTAAACAAATGAATGCGCAGCAGTGTTGTTGCAAGGTTTGAATTACTATTTCTTTGTTCTTTAAAGTGCTAATACGACGTAAATTTGGAAGTCCTTCTTTTCTTTGGTTATGGAAAGAAAATGTACTAATAGCAACCGTGCCAATTTTTTTGCTCAGAATTCACACAAGAACTCCGATTATTTTGACAGAAAACATTGGCTTTCGCTGTCCACCATTACTTGGTTTGCGTAATGACCGGGAGTGAAAAAAGGGTTGGGACTAGCTTGAACGACTTGGATGTGACTTCAGACTCGCATTGATCCAAAATCTCGTGGCTGATTTCCTATGCAGTCTATGAGAGATGTGAGAGATTGCCTGGTTGTTGAATATACAACTTCAAAATTTCTCCACGCCAGTGAGTAGTGCAAGATTAATTGTGATCGTATATCTGCTCTAGAAGTGGAAATATCAATTCATATCTCTCCATTGGAGGACTCTGTCCTTTCCAAGTGGAATAGATTTGGTTTTCAACATCGCAAAAATTTGAAACCAATTGGTCAGTTTGGTGTGTGTTCATTAAACTTTACTAAGGACTGTTTTATGCGTGCAGTTCACATTAAAGGAACCAGAAGATATGTAAAAACAGGATCTGTTGCAACAATTGGGAAAAGGGAGTCCTCTTCTATCAGTGGACGAAGCTGTCAACAGGTTATTAAATCTCCTTGGTTTTTCCTTCAGAGGGATGCAACTTTTTTAAGATTAAGAAAGGGTTTTTTTTATCATGATCGGAATTTGTTTTTAAATAGTGGTCGCTTAGAACCAGTTCAATTGTTCCTAGTTACTGTTAGGTAAAGATATAAATAAAGCGTTAGACTTTTTTAGAACTCAGATTCTGACTTTCTCATTTCACACCTGTTCCTCATTTCCTTCTACATCGTTGTGATTGCCTGTTATGTGTTGCATTAAAAATAACAATTACCATCATTTTTAATTATTCAGAAAGAAAAACACAGTGATACTTTTGTTCTGAAAAGAAGTCTAAGCCAGGTATAAGTATATGGCTGTTGGCCTTGGGAAGGCTAGATAAATAATATTCTAACACACATAACGTATTGCTTACCAGCCTTCTCGATACCAATTGATGCTGAGATGTAAATAGTTTTATGTACAATGAGGGATATTCACACCATATTTTTCTCTTGGTCACACGCTAATTCTACTTTAAGTTAATTAGAAAATGCTGTTACATGCTGGTCGTGTATGTATCGAAAAAATCCATTTTTTCTTAATTTATTTTTTTATTGTTATAAACATCATTGTCTTGGCAGCATGTAAAGGAAATCTTGGAACAGCTTGACCTAAATCAGCAAAATCAGACAAATTCTGAGGTGGAGATTGAAGAGGATGTCGAGGTGGACATTATAATTATTCAACAATGTAACTTCATTATCTTGTATTCTTTGTGAACTGATGCGAGTCTGACATCACAAAGGAACTCATGTGTGAGACCACTTTCAAAATTCTTGCAGGCTTCTCTATTGCAAACTGAGTAATGGCGGACGGATTTTCGGTGGTTTTTGGCGGGCAATTTCTTGATCTATCTCGCTTCTATTGTTCTTAATTCAAATGCATTGTAATATGGGCACATCGACTGAATTGAGGTTGAAAAAAGCTGAAAAGAAAAGCAAAAATTTATGCCGTAGTAGCACTTTAACATAAACAGCAAGGCTCAGCCATTAAAAGTTGGTCTTCAGACATTTGTCCAGCAAGTTTGATGTTTTTACCTAGGAAAAATAAAGTCTAGCCTGTCACTTTTACTGGGCACTTTTGATCCAAATTGAACCTTAATTATACAATGTACTTTATCGATGCTTGGGGCAAAACATTATTGTTCTGTTGCTTTTGGCTCAACACACACATTGACAAAAAAATGATCTGTAATCATACGGCTCGACGTTGCGACCTGTGGGGTCGCCAATGCGATCAGCTTTTACTCAGTGGCGACTAACATTAATTTTCATGCCTGGTCACCAACCTCACGGCCAGACTTATTCGACAGCTAGTCATTCACAGTTGCGTTATTGTTGCATACATAATTAGTAGGCAGGATGGTGAAAACAATGGTTTCCTGGCAGGCGTTTCCCTCCCTCCTCGCGCGCCCCTCGGGTTTTCCTCGCGCCCAAAACCCACCTTCCCAGGTTCCCTTTCAAACACCTGCCACACAGGCTACATTTTCCTGGACACCGGCTGGTAATTGAAAACCGTTCAAAAGAAAGTTCAAAGGGAAGTCTAAAGCATTCTTTTTCTGTTGAGGCTAAGTAAAAGATGCTAAGTTTATTGTATTCCATTAGTTCTTAAATATAATTTTTGGCGACTAGAATACTTATTCTGGCAACCAAAAATGAAAACTTGGGGGCCAGCTGGCCCCAAGATTTTTTTCTGAAAGTCGAGCACTGAATCAAACAATTAAAAAGCAATTAAATTTGAGTTTAACTGTGCTGGTAAAGAATTTATTGCATCCATGAATCAGTCTTGTTTACATATGTGCATATAAGAAGCCTTATCTTGTGAAACAGCAGTCCAATACATTCAGGTGGCCTTTGAAGTAATATTGTTCCCAAATATAAAACAGGAATGTTTGTCTTTACATTAGACTGTTAAGTATATTTAAAGACGTAAGAGCTGCTAAGTTTTGCTTAACCAAAAATGCATGTGAGAAGGCCTATTGTAACTAAAATCTCAAGTAACTTTACTTTGCATCTCATTTACATTAAAGTTGGAAAGGTTAAACAGTTCAAGAAAGTTTCATGTGACTTCAAAACCATCCTTATGACCGACTTAGCCAACTTGCAGTTTCTCAGGTTGTCAGTCAAGCTATTCGCTGCTTGTAGCTGTTGTGTTTCAGAATTCTTGAATTGGGTGTCCACCCAAAGGAGTCCAGGGCAGCTAAAACAAGTAGCACACCGGTTTGGAGGCCTTGGACAGAGCCATGCTCTTCTTCTCCAAAGCGCAGCTTGATGACTTTCTTTTCTGCACTGATTTAGGGACAAACCGTGTTAAGAAAATGAGCATAACCTGGTCTGATCGAGTGAATGAAGGCTCCCTGCTTGCAACATGTTTTAATTCCTGTTGTGATACAAGTGAAAACCAAAATAGGCCAAAGGTATACTGTCAAAACCTTTCTCTTCTCCATTTTTTGACAGAACGACGGTGATCCGTTTTTGGCGGCAATTAGTCACAATTTGTGATTACAATTACATCACCATTCACTTCTGGTCCAAGTGGTAACAGCTTCAATCGTCAAAAAAAAAAAAACAGATATATATTTCTTACCCCACAATATACCTAAAATAATTTTAAAAATAGTTCGCCAAGGGCATATACAGACTTAAACAGCCTCATAACAGGTTCCATTTTTATATTGTAAATGAACCAGTGATTTCACTGGGTAAAATATTACTGTGGCAACAACAACTTTCCAATCAAAACCTGGCTAAATTTGAATTTGAGGGGTCCCCCTCATAAGATTATGCTGTTACAAAATATATTTTTTCCCAATGTTCCTTTTGACCTATTACCACCTCTAAAGTTTTTTGAGACATAGGACAAAAGTTCATTCGCAGAAGAAATTTCAAATGGAACACATGCGATGGTCTAAAGTGTGATTCCATCCCCTTAAGAGTTGTCATGAATGAAACAATTGCAAGCACAAAACATTTCAGTAGAGAAACCTGCCCCCTGCCGCATCCGTACTCTAATGAACGTGTCGTGAGAAAACCAGAAGAAGACAATTATCACTTTCCAGTTGTGTCAAATGAGGAAATAATGTTATTAGTTATTGGATGAGGCTGAGCAATGTAGAAGTGTAATATGGACAGAATAAGGACCTCCATATTATGTTTAGGGGTGGCGAATGGTACCTCGAAAAACGTGGGTCTCAGAAAAGTTTGGCAGGATCTCGAAATCTCTAATGCGTTTTTGATAAGTCTCGAAGTCTCTTTTTTTCATGGTTTGCTTTTACTTTTTTTGAGTCTGGAAACTTTTCACCAAAGAGTCTTGGGCTCGGATTTCTAGCTAGGATCTCGGCGTCTCGGCGTGTCTCGGATTTTACCATTCGCCACCCCTATGTCTGACAGAACATTATAAGAACAAATTAAAGTTTATCAGAGTGTAAATATGTACTATGTAACTATGTGTGGTTACCTTTTGAGACTGTTAAAAACCTGAATAATGCTTTGTTATGTTTAGCATGTTTTGTTTGTAATTGTCTTTGTTTACTGTTGTCTTATGATAAAATTATTAACTCCCTTTGTTGTTACCATTCTGAGGTCAAAGTTACCTTTACATATTAGAGAATAGAAAACTCACAAATTTAATACACTCCAGTTC
Organism: Porites evermanni; assembly: GCA_942486025.1. NCBI lineage: Eukaryota > Metazoa > Cnidaria > Anthozoa > Scleractinia > Poritidae > Porites > Porites evermanni. The sequence goes on from CALNXI010002947.1 coordinate 30,129, forward strand.
TACCTTTCCCTAAAAATAGTGAAATTAAATAATCTTGAAATATGGCTCATGATTTTTCACATAATTTAGTACTTGTGAAATTAAGTAAGAATAAGGTAAGATGTACCTTGAATTTTGAAATAAGTTTTGGCAAAAGGAAGTATGTCGATTAATTGTAATGTAGGCTGGACTTCACAACCAAAGTCAAACCAGGTATAAACTGAAATAATTAGTTAATCCTACCTGAGATGCAACTCCTTAACGCCATTAAGTAAGGTTAAAATGCTATCAGTTTTCCATATACTGTGCTGTTTTTAAAACCTGAACATTCAAAACTCAGCAGCCAAATCTATTAATGAGTTCCAGTGACTTAATGCATTAATTTTTTTGCAACAAAAAACCAATTACAGAAACCACAAAATAAATAACAGAGGAATCAAAATTAAGAAAGAAGAGCATGAAAGGAACTCAAGCCGTAACCACAGCTCCAGTATCTGTGTACAAATCCTTTGGTTCAATGAATCCTTAATTAGATGTGCTGGCTGTTGCGTCCAAACAATATTTGCTTGACAATTGTTGCGATGAGAGTCTTTCTTGTCAACAGTTTCAGTATTTGAGGTTGAATAGCACCTTTTAAGTCCATGTCTTTTTGCTATGTCATTTTCATTCTGTTCATGTTCAAAGCTGCTATGAACACGAGGACAGCTTTCTTCTGTGAAATTCTTTGACAGTCACATCAACAAAATTACTTGACTCATTCTCCAAAAATGTGAAGGGCTTTACTGTTAGGAGAACAAATTTAAAACCTACATGTAGCTGTAATTTTATACTGAGATGTCATTACTCTAGGAATTTTTCATATAGTTAGTGATATCTAAGAACATAAACTAGATATGCCTAATTGATTCCTTTTTCTTAGAGCACGTCCTTGCCAATTGGGTGTATATTTGTTATAACTGTTGGATCATAATCAGTTAATTACACATACATATAAATTATGTGAAATCAACAGTTATTGATAAAGATTGATTAATTAATTATTGGCCATTTATTTTTATTGTTTGATGGATTATTCAGGGTGAGTTCTTGCCCCTGGTGTGGGAAGTAGAAGTCTTTTTCTTTGTAAAATAAAAAGGGGTTTTTTTAGAGGTCATTGAGGAATACTCCTTTCCCCACTCTTTTGTACTCTGTAAGTTTAATTATTTTTGCTCTCTCTAATATTAAACAATAATTTAAAACTTAATAAAAATAACTGTAATTGTCTGTATAAATTTTTGTTTTCATTTCTATTTTCAGTCAAACCAGAGAATGTACAATTGTTAACAAATGTCACTGCAAACAAAACCTGCCCTGGTAGCCATTGGAATTTTACCTGCTTAGTTGGTGATGCTAAACCAGACGTGATTTCCTATCAGTTGCTCGAAAATGATGTTGTTGTTGGTACTGGCAGCTCAGGAATGTGGATCAGATTGCTTTCAAGTACTGGAGTGTTCACTTACAAATGCCAGGCTAACAACACCGTGGGAACAACAATCAGTGAAAATGAGAAGAACATTAATGTTACAGGTAATTTTTGTGTCAGTATATTGCAGTTTTTGCCTTTCAAATGTTACTGACATTTCTGTGTGAGTGAAAACGTGCAAGTCTCTAAGAAATAACTAAGTTTTGAAAAGTATGTGAAAAAGTCAGGGTGTCCAGTTCCCATTTTCTCCTATTTTAAAACTAAAACCTCCTATTTTTCCTATTTTTTGCTGGTGAAGCCAAAATTTGTAACAAAATTGAAAATGGAATATAAATAATTATAGTTGTATGTGTTTTAGAGTGAGATTTATCATAAAGCAAGTCGCATGTTGACTTTGCTGTTCTAATGTTAGCAAAAATATGTTCATCTTTGGAACTGAAAACAGGATCAAGTTGTCCTTTCAAAACAGAGGTCAGATGGATCATCAATCAGCTTCTGGTTTAAAAAACCAATCACTAGCTGAATTCTGGATGCTGTATGAAAAGAACAGACTTAAGTTTAGTTTATGGCACTATACCTGTCTTGGTGACCCTTGTTAACAACTATACCTAAGCAACTGACGAGGGATCCAATATTTTAGTTGCAAAACCGGTCTTGCAGTTATAGCGGAGCTCCTTGCGCGCGCGAAGCGCGCGCAGAGCGGAGCACCATGGGTAAGAAAATTTGGTAAACTACCCATCTGAGAAAATTTGGTTATGACGTAGCGTACGCCCGCCCACCCGTACACACGCTTCATGTAAGCCGATGTCAAATGTCACAATAGATCTTGCGCAACTTGACTTAATAAGTAAATCAGGGCTCGACGTTGCGACCTGTGGGGTCGCCAATGCGACCAGCTTTTACTCAGTGGCGACTAAATTTTCACGCCTGGTCGCCAACCTGGCCACCAGGATTGTGAAATGAATGAATTCGACGAAAGACTTATCGACTTTCGGGCAAATCGATCGCAATTCTCAACAGATCGTCCCGTGTTTCTCCGGGAATGACTTTTAGCGCATCGATATTTAAAACAATTTCTTTTTGCCCAACATGTATCTCGATTGCGGACTCGGTAGCAGATTAGTCTGATAAAAGCTAAAGCTAATCGAAGCTAATCGAGAACGAACAGCGCTTACTCGAACTTCGCAATTCTTGTAAACAACTTTACGCAAATTTCTGTTGAGCGTGGCGACCCAAATAAAAGCTCTGCCGTATTTTATTGACTTCTAATGAAGTACCGTTGAACTCATGCTGTTTGTCTAACAGACTTCTCGCGAAATCAACTTCATTGCCCGAAAACATTAGCGACGTTTCCTCTTTCTGGAGACTTTCGATCACGTGTTAGGCAACCGCGAAATAGATGAAGTTTCACCGATGTTCATTTCTGAATGTGCAAATACATGGGACGCAAAACAAATTTTGCAGATTTTGTTCTTTAATATCCCAAATAAGTTTTTTT
>CALNXI010002947.1:41756-58383 GCA_942486025.1 Porites evermanni
CCCCCCCCCCCCCCCCCCCCCTACCCCATAAAAAATGAACGGTCCCTAAAGCTTAAAGCTTAAGTTTATGTTTACATGTAAAGCCGGCTTCCCGATGTTTGCTTATTCAAAGATGAACTCGAGGCAAGAAAATCGCTCAAAGCTCTCCTTTACAACCAGAATTATAACTAAATATTCTTTGGAACGTTTTCATTCTATTTGCGGTGAAAAAAATATCTAAAGCCTTTTTAAAGTTCTGTATTCAGCGTATATCAAACCTGTTACTCGGTCAGATCATGTCTCAAACCTTACAAACGTGCATAAACTAAATAGCCGCATAAACTACGCTCGACTTCATTAAATTAGATATATATACAAAAAAAGACAGTCAAATACAATAATTACTGAGGCCTACCATTCGAGATGCAGCTCCCGAAAGCTGACAAGTAAGGCCAGAATCGCTTCAGACTTCTACGCATCAAGCAAGGTGGAAACGAAAACAATGCCATCAGAAATCGGATTTCCGACTTGGACAAGCGACGCTTTCCTTAACCAAAAACCCAAAAAACAAACTAGCCATGAATAACAGAAGGCTCTTGATAGCAGCTGAATTTCATTTTGTACATCCATTGGAAAAGACAGTTAAGAACGTCACAAGTTGACACAAAACTCTGTCAGCTTCAGCTGTCAAAGTAAACAAGTTTCAAGATGCTGCATAAATTTTCCGCATGAACTCACCTGTCAAATTTTGACCAATCAGAGCATGAAAACTGGACGTAGAGCGTGACCAACGCGTGGCTAGGTGAGAAAAGTCAAAAGCAACTGTCTTCCTTGCCTGTAATAGCCTAGCTTACTGAATTTTCACGTCAGAGGCCAGTTTGAAATAAAAAGTTTAATCTGTGTGGCACATAAACACAACATATTTTATATGAATTAAAAAAATTAAACTTGAGCCTGCAATCATTTGAAAACTAGTCACTTGTCAGCGGATAACTTCAAAAAATACTCGACCTCGATGGGCCGACACCCGAGCTCGCTATAAGGTCAGGTGATTCTGGTCAGTAGATACCCTGTTTTGACAGCTGTCAGTTGATCACAACATTTATGTGCAATATGTGTGCAATATCAGTTTTCCTATGCTCCCAAACGAGCTAGAACTAGAGTGTGAAATTGAACATTGGTTTCCCTGTGGTGCGGACGGACGGGCGGTGTACGGTCACGTGATTACCAAATTTTCTGGGATGGGTACATTTACTTAACCATGGTGCTCTGCTGGCGTGCTTCGCGCGCGGATCTCCGCTAAAAAAAATGAATGTCAATGAGGCACAGTCAAAACTGCATTCAATAGGATCGAAATTTAAGTCGAATCTTGTGACCGATTTTGATGAAACAAATGGTTCGGTTTCCCAAGAAGTACAATAAACATGTGATGCCGACCAATAGTTAAAAATTATGAGAGCACTAAAGTTCTGGCTAAAAGCAAACTCCTGTACAAGATGTGTTACAATGTTAGTCCACTCAAAAAGTACAGTTTTCCGATAAACAAACTTTGTATCGCTAAAAGACTTCTATTCTAACTGATAACGGCGTGGTAGTCGCCCGCTGATCGTTATTAATCCACTCCCGAAATATGGCTAAATCAGCTATCCACAAATAATTGACAGAAATTCTCTACGGCATCGAGAAACTAATTTACAACCGATTTAATATATAAATAAATATATGCCAATTATGGATTGGGCAAAGTTGTTTTTAATTTTATCATTAAATGTAATTGGTAATAATAAAACTTAATTTAGTGCAATATAAAATAATGGATTTGAATCAAAATGAAATATATTACTATGTAACTGGTCACAGAGACATTAATTCCATAACTGGGATAAACAAGATTTTGTGTATGAAAAAATATGCTTGAAATTTATGTAGAATCTGAAACATTTTACAAAACATTGTAAGCTAATGTAAAATCCCAATATCAATATAAAGTGTTCATAAAAAATATTCTGCATTCAATTTGGGATGTTTTCCTTATCTTCATCATCCAGTTTTTTGCTGATAAGAAGAATTTCCATTCGAAGCTTTGTTTTCTTTAGCTCTAGCATTTCTTGTTGTAGCTTTAATGCCTTTTGCTGCTCTTCCAGAATATCAGCTTGTGAAATTCGTCTCTTTCTATTTGGTGGCAACGGTGAATGATCTTCCTTAACCTGTGCTATCAGACCAAGTTTCATCATATCTTCACTCGATAGCGTTGGTAAATCTTGTTGGTCTTCCACAATATCTGCTTCAGCTGGTTCTACTATATTCAATTCAAGAAAATGTTGTGCATTCAGCACCAGAAATTTGAACTATAGGTGAAATGTTGAAAAAGATAGGATATTTACGTAAGCTTGTATTGATGTTTTTTATAAGCACTCAGTGGCCTTTTTTCAAGTCCTTCTATTACTGCGATTGAGATTTCCTTCGCTGTTGACCCTTTCCTATGTTGTTACATCGAAATAAAACTTGCCTTCGAAACATTAATGCAAGCTTGACTATAAAAAAAAAAAAAGTAAGCTTTTCACTGAAAAGCAAAGGAGAACAAATTCTTATTCTCGAATTACGAGTTCATCAGAGCCTACATTCGAACGTTTCTCGGTGTAAGAGAGAATTCAAAGAAGATAACAGAACCAAGAAAAACAAAGTTCACAGGTTCTTACACCGAAGTTAACCCCGTTTTTGCTGCTGTCGGGGATCATCGAGTTGGTAATTTCGCAAAGTAAAATGGCAGAAAATGGGGAGGAAACTCTGCAAAATAATTTAAAAACTTAAGTACTTATCTTAAAATGCTCCACGAAAGGTTCCCAGATAAAAACATACCAAAAATGGCGGACAAAGCTACAGCTTTCTAGGAAATCACATGACCAGTAAAACAATGAAATATTTACATAAGCTTTCTCACCAAGCCCTTCGCCGCCACCAGTCTCAAATCCCCCCAGTCCGGAGAAGGCGGGTGTGTCCTCAAAAATTTCTATGATTTGCTCACTTGACTGGGAAGGGGGCTTGGGTGGAGGTCCACCCCCAGTCTTCTTGTACTCTTTCTTGTAATTACTAAATTCTTTTTTGGCTGTTGAGTGGAGGTTCTTCCACTTGTCTTTTATTTCTTGGACGGAGCGATTCGCTCGGCCAACAGCATTTACCTCCTTCGTAATCTCCTCCCAGACTTGACTTTTTTTTTTGTTGGTTATATTATTCGTCAGCTTTGACTGGATCACAGGAATATTTTTTTTTTACACTTTCTGTAATTACGGAAACCTCAAGCGGTGAGAAATTTGGTTTTCTTTTTCTTTCCTTTACTTCAAGTTCTTTCACCTCACTTTCCGCCATTTTGTTTTCCTCACCGGCTCCGCAATCCGCGCCAATTTTTCGCGCCATATTTTTTTAGAGGCAGGCGGTCGAAAAACTCGTTAAACCGGTTTTCATTTAGCACTAATCTGGGATTAGTTAATCGCTGGATAATTTCGCTTTCAGGAACTCCTTTTTAACCCACGATTAGTTATCCGAGGAATAAGAAATTTAATCGTGGATTTGACGCTAATCGGAGGATAGATTAATCTGCTTTCCAGGAACCCGGGCCAGATCGTTACTTATTTTGTACAACGAAGGTCTTTCCTAAGTTCCTGCTACCATTTGAATCTCAAGCAAGCTTTCAAAGCGATGAATTTGGTTCCTATGTCTATGCACCAAGGTCGCTGTCACTGGTCGCGTGCTCTTTACCAAGTCTTGCTCATAAATTAAACAAGAATGTGGCTCAATACAGAGGAGAATGTGAATGAAATGTTTGGCAAATTAGCATATCAACAAATTTAGTATCCACAAAATGGTATCATTTAGGAATAAATGCAATTTTTTGGCAACAGAAACCGGGACTTATTTAAAAGGTGTTTCGATAACGTTTCATTTCGTGCTATTTTGGGGTTGGGGAGTTTGGCTAGATTTTTTTTAAAACGCCGAATGTTATATTTATTTGCATAGTGAAATGTAAACAAACAGTGTACCATCAAAATAAGGTGGACAAAATCAGAATCCAAACCGACTGCTGTAATTTTGTTCCTTTGTGTAACTAAATCATAGAATTTTCTTATTTTCAAAACACAATCTTTTTGTTTTTTTTTTGTTTTTTTTATCTTTAATAACATTTATTCAATCAACAATCAACAATCAAAAATACTTACAAACACTACGATACTTACACTACTTACAATACAATATTTAGAATACAATAGACTAAGGTACTTACTCTGTTTACAATGTAAAGACTTACAATACTCAGTACTTACAACACTACCTACTCACTTCTCACACTACAATGCACTATTTACAAGCAGTTCTAATTAGTAATTGTACTTCAAAACCAACATTTACAAAACCAAACATTCACGGTAAACGCACTTATATCTTAAGTGTCTTAAAGAGGCAGCGATTGTGAAGCAAAAGATACACCAGGTTAATGCTGGAGAAAATGAGCAGAGGATCGAGATATACAAATGTATACAAAATCAAAGGCTTACTGAAATAAGGAGCTCACATTTTCCCATTTTTTTGGTAAAATGGGACCTGCAGTGGTCTCTATGTGGTAGAATGATTTGAGGTATTGCAGGAAGCCTGCTATCTTTGGCGAGGTTTCCCTTCTTTTGCTAATCCAGATGTAATTTCTGGCTAGAAGGAAAAGGAAATTAATTTGCTGGCAGTTTTTTGAAGAATCCGGCTTTAGACCAAGTGCAACAAATATATCTAATGTGTAATGTTCCGGTGTAATGTGGAGCAAAGTCAGCTTAAGAGATAAACTATGCCAGAAAAAGGCCACTTTAGGACAAGACCAAAAAAGATGAAGAAGTTTCTCCGGTTCATTATTACAAAAAGAACAATTTGGGTTGTCTTTTACGCCAATTTTTGTTAAGAAGTCGTTCGTTGATATTCGTCTATGTAAAAATTTATATTGGAATTCAATAATTCTTGTACTTTTAGTATATTTAGCGGCCAACTGGTAGGCTTCCCGCCAATTAATCGCCTCCACATCATTTTCGTTGCAGTCTTTTAGCCATTTCTGTTGATTATGGGATGGTAACTTGCATTTTGTAGAAAGCAACTTGGTGTATACAAGTTTGCTCGCACTTTGGCATTCTGTTAATCTTACTACAAAGGTTTCATAATTGTTGCAGTTTTTGATACAGTTTGTTTTACATGTAGTCCAAAGAGATTTTAGAGCAGACACTAGTCCGAAATACTTTAAAAGACAAACTTTGAGGCTGTATTTTTGCTGCAGCTCAGCTAGTGATAAAAATTTGTTATGTTCATCTTTCAAATGTTTCACTTTCGTAACGCCTCGATCAAACCATTCACGATAGAAGACGGGGCAGTTATCGATTCTAATGAGTGAGTTGTACCATAAAGTTTGTTCAAGAAATTGTTTCTCGGACGTTATGTTTTCATCAAAATTGACTTCCGCCCAGATTGAAAGTATCTCTTTTATAAAGTTATTCTTAATCTTGAGATTCTCAATGGTATCTTTCTTGTTTAAATTACTAGTGAGGACTATTGTGCCTCCAAATCGCTCTAACTCTATATCAAAAAAATATTTCCATTTTCCCTGGTTCTCTTCATCCAGATATTTTTTAATCCATGTAGCTTTCAGGGACTTGTTAAAAGACTGTATGTCTATCATTTTAAGTCCTCCATTAGCATAATCGTTTGTTATAATGTCTCGTTTGATTTTATCTCCTTTTCCATTCCAGAGGAATGAAAAAAATAACTTGTTTACTTCTTTGATAATTTTCACATTTGTATGTAAAGGTGAGAGCACATAAACGAGCTGAGAGGCAACCAGACTTTTTAGGACCGTTATCTTTCCAACTAGGGTAAGTCTACGGTATTTCCAGCAGCTCAAAACATTCCGGACCTTATCTAGTTTTTCATTATAATTTAAAGTTGCAGTTGCTTCCGGATCATTTGAAAACCAGACACCTAAAGCTTTAACTTTACACTTCGGCCATTTAAAGTTTCTTCCGACAATTGATATTTCATCTTTGTTACAATTTGCCCCAATCCAAAAGGCTTCTGTTTTTTTGTCATTAAGTTTTAAGCCAGAGACTTCATAAAAATCGTCCAGTGTTTTGAGAGAGGCTATTAACGATTCCTTTGTTCCATCTAGTATAAGAGTTGTATCGTCTGCATACTGACTTAGTTTTATTTCTTTACCGTTTACAAAGATCCCTTTAATACTTTTATTTTCACGAATTGCCTTAGCTAAAACTTCTACTGCCAGAACAAACAGATAAGGTGAGAGGGGACAGCCTTGCCTTACACCTTTTTGGATTTCAAAAAAATCACTCGCCCAACCATTATTCAAAACGCAGCTTTCTGGGCAGCAATAGAAAAGGTTTAGCCATTTTAAGATGCTACTACCAAAACCAAAATGTTGAAAGGTTTTCCTAATGAAAGGCCATTCTATCGTGTCAAAAGCTTTTTCAAAATCTAAAAACAAAAGTAATCCTGGTATATTGTTTTCTTTAGCGTAGCAAATAACGCTATCGATAAGGCGGATGTTTTCTCCGATAAAACGACCTCTTATAAAGCCAGTCTGGTCGTAATTAATGAGATCAGGGAGGAGAGGTTTCAAGCGATTAGCAATTGATTTTGCCGCTATTTTATAGTCGCTGTTCAGGAGGGTTAGGGGTCTCCAATTCTTAATAAAGAACGGTTCTGCGTCTTTCTTAGGGATAAGTTTGATAATTCCTCTTCTCTGGGTTATTGAGAGTTTTCCAGTTTCATAAGCGTAGTTCAGTGCGCTAATTAGGGTGCTGGATACATCTTTCCAAAACACTTTGTAAAATTCGGCTGGTAGGCCGTCGGTCCCAGGGGTCTTTTCTGATTCCATATCTCTTAAAGCCTCAAGGCACTCTTTTTCAGTTAAAACTCCTTCGCACGAAGTTAATTCATGTTCGTCAATGGCTCTTTCATCACCACCCTCAAAGAAAACAGTTGTACCATCTTGGTTGTATGTGTTACCTTTGGATGAGTAGAGATTTTTATAGAACGCCACACATTCAGTTAATATTTTTTTATCCGAGGTGACAAATTCGCTATCGTTTATTTTAATTTGACTTATTGTCCCTTGCTTGTAGTGTCGTTTTTCTAAATTAAGAAAATACTTGGTGTTTTTCTCTCCTTCATTATACCATTTAGACTTAGATCTCAAAATTGCGCCTTTGGTGCGGATTTCAATTATCTTTTCAAGCTCAAGCCTGCTTTCATTCAATTGTTCCTCCAGGTGTAAGGAGTGCATTTCATCGGAGTTTTTATTATCGAGATCCGCTTCTAATCTGGCAATTGTTTGTTCCAGAAATGTTTCGCGTTGTTTAGCTTGCTTTGTTTTGCTCTTGGAGTAGCGGAGCGATTTTTCGCGCACTTTTAGCTTTATCATTTCCCAAAGAAGTGAAGGATTTACCGATTCGTCATTTTTGTACTCATCGAGTGTTTCCTGAATCGTTGTTTTAATTTGGTTTACGTAATCCAATTCAGTTAAAAAAGATGTGTTTAGTTTCCAGAAACCTGGTCCACGTAGATTTGAATGTAGTGATAAGCATAACGTAGTCATTGAGTGGTCGGTTTTATAACCTGGGACGATATCTGCGAGGGTCGTGATGTTAACTGTGCTTTGGCTTACTAGAAAAAAATCGAGCCTACAGTGTACTTTTGGATGACGTTGTCTCCAGGTAAATCTACTAGTGTCTGGGTGTAGAATCCTCCAGACGTCTACCAGATCTAGTTTCTCAGAGAATTCTTGAACAACTTTAACACTATTTTGGTGAGTTTTAGTAAGACCACCCATCTTGTCCTTCTCTAAATCCAGTACAAGGTTGTAGTCGCCTCCTATAATAATATCATCACATTTGAAATCTGCAAGGTGATCAAAGAAGTCAAGGAAGAAAGTTGGGTTGTCTTCATTAGGAGCATATATGTTCCCTAAAGTAAAACACTTTTCATTGGTTTTAATGTCGCAAATAATGAAGCGTCCTTGGGGGTCAGTGTAAGTTTTTTCTATTTGAAAATCGAAGTTGTTGTTGAAAAGGATGCATACCCCTGCTTTATTGCTCTTATAAGTACTAAAAATAGCTTGATAGCCCCATTCAGCAGACCATACGTGATTAGTATTTTCAGTGCAGTGGACTTCTTGTAGCATATATGCCGAGTAATTTTTTTTGCGAAGCCAATTAAACACCTCTCTACGCTTTGTATTGTCTCTTAATCCCCTGACGTTTAGTGATGCTATTGTCAAAGCCATAGATATTCTCTTGGGCAGCTTTGCAGAGGAAGCCTTACATCACCTGGTGTCAAAGCTCCACAATCACTGCACGGTATGATAGGAATTTGTACTAGGCGTTTACTTCTAAAACAAATGATTAAGCTATTAAAACATAGAAACCAAACAGAACATGCACAGATAAACACAACTAAATAAGAAACCTCTTCGTAAAGGGACATGGGGGGGAAGTTAGGACTTTTACCTAGAATCTTACAGACAGATAAGAAAAACCGAAGCGCCATCTGTTACGAACCTCTATTCCGATCGCCTAAATAATTATCTAGCAATTGATAATAACGGGTGGCAAATGTGGTCAAACGATACTAACGTGATCTTGGTTACCTAATGAGTAATGACATGATGAAGAAGCATTCTCACCTATCCTGGTATCTCGAGAGGTTTACCAACTGGCCAAATTTTACCTTTTATCAAGAGCTTATCCGGTTGTGCCCGACTAAAAGATGCAGGGATGTTATTTTTCCTAGCTTCTTTAAAAGTGTCCATTTGCTTTCTTCTTCTTGCTACTATTTCGTAGGGTAGATCTTGATACATTTTAAATCTGCTTCCTCGCAAACGGGAGCCCAAAGCTAGAATTTCTTCACAGTTCTTATAGCGGAGGAACCTTGCGATAATTTGCCTGGGCTTTTCTTCCTTCTTCTTTCCTAAGCGATGAACCCTCTGTATTTCAACGGTGCTTGCATCTTTGTATCCTAATTCCGTCTCGAGGAAGGTGCGAACAACTAATTCAGTGTCTTCTTTGTCTGTTTCTTGCACAATATTTTCAAAAATTATATTTTCCCGCCTCGAGTAGGCTTCCAAATAGAGATTCTTGTCTTGTACCTCTTTAAGCTTAGCTTCTAAAACAACATTTTTCTTCTGCAAATCGGTTAAAGCGAGATCTGTTTTCTCCTGGTAAAATTTTAGGCTCGCTGTCGAATTCTGCTGTTGCTTCTCAGCTTTATTTAAGCTTTCTTTCAAGTTCTCAATGTCGTGGCTGGCGGTTGTTTGCGAATATTCCAGCTTCTGTATTCTTCCTTCCAATTTTTGAAGGGACGTTTGGACTTCATTTACTGTTGTTTGGATAGCGTCTAGCTTTTCCAGCTTTCGATTTATCTCCTCCAAAGCTTTATGAAAACCTTCGGCCATGTTCAAAACCGTAAAGATTTCGTCTTCAACCTCGTGCTCCTCGACTTCTTCAGGAGAGTTTACTTCATCACTCCTCGCTTTTTTTGCTTCTGGTGAAGTGCTCGACTCCTCTGAAGAGGAACGCTCGCTTCTTTTCCGTTCCAAGATCTTTTTCAACAGTTCTTCCATTTACCACCCGGGAAAAATAGAATATGTGGCGGACGGATCAAGGACACGTCTTACGCCATTGCTACCCAGGCCCTTTTCCCTCAAAACACAATCTTACTGGCATCATTATATTCAATTAAATTATAGTTGAATTGCGTGTATTTTATTTCTCAAAGAAGACGTACCGGGAAGGATAGCTAACATTACTGCAGAAGGCGATTTTTCACAGCCCTCATCAAAGCACCATTCATTCGCGGTAGTATTCTTAGTTTCCTTAATAATTGACTTAATGTGGGGAGAAAGGCAAGATTTCGAGATAAACAACAAACGAAAGGGTGAAAAACAATTTCATGGCAAAGTGGACACGTAATTTACCACTGTATTCATGAAACGATTAAGTTTGATTTTAGAGTGATACCGTTGAGAAGAGTTAAATATCTATTGCGCGATTGTTCAACGAAAAATTACCATACTGACCTTTTCCTGCTGCTCAAAAAATATAACTTACTTTCATCGAAGAAATACCTCGATACCTTAAAGGACACGTTTGTGGAACGTAGCACCCAATACACGTCATTCAGCTCTAGAGAACAACCTGCAAATGCTGGTAGTGAACGTAAACAATTCACGGAAAATGCCTCTGTGGCACTTCAACAGACCATATTGACGCATGCGCATACAAAATGCCCTCCTGTTGGTGTTGACAGGCCAAGCTCATGATAATGTGAAACGTGGCCTTTGAGTTTGCTTGAACAACCAATTTTTTTTCTCCTTCCTTCTTAGCGGGTAGATTTTATAGTGCATGAAGTATTCTAAACTTTAACTGTGTAAATCTTTTCTTTTCTTTTTTCTTTCTTTTCTCTCTTTCTTTCACATTTATTGCCTTTTAATGACTCTGCACTTATGTATCAAGAGTACAAAAAATTTGCGCGAAATGTTTGGTCGTAACAACATTCAGCCGCCATCTTGTCTTCGATGTACTGTTTTACGAAAGGTAAGACTCTCCTCTTAAGGGTGATAACGAGAATACAATAAAACTTAATTTCATCGGAGAATTACCTCAATACCTTGAAGAACACGTTTGTGGAACGTAGCTCCCAATATACGTCATTCAGCTCTAGAAAACAGCCTGCAAATGCTGGAAGTGAACGTAAACAATTCACAGAAAATGCCTCTGTAGCACTTCAACGGACCATATTGATGCATGCGCATACAAAATGCCCTCCTGTTGGTGTTGACAGGCCAAGCTCATGATAATGTGAAACGTGACCTTTGAGTTAGCTTGAACAACATACTTTTTTCCCTCTCTTCTTCGATAGATTTTACAGTGCATGGAGCATTCTAAACTTTAACTGTGTAAATCCTTTCTTTTTTCTTTCTTTTCTCTCTTTCTTTCACATTTATTTCCTTTTAATGACTCTACAATTTTGTATCAAGAGCCCAATAAAGATTGTTGTTTTTTTTGTCCATAGGATTAATGTTAATTTTGGAATACACACTTTAAGCTATGAACAGTGACATGCACAAATGAAAGTGTCTCTTGCGCAAACATTCAATTAAAAAGTTGCAAATTCAAAGCAACTGGCAATTTGTTTCATGGTAACTCCATTTGTATGCTAAATCTTGGCAGGAAGATTCCTGCAGTTGCTGGTTTTCAACCATGTGGCAAGGGGACAATGCTGGTAGACAAAACAATAAAAAAACTTTTTTGTAGAATTTGATTGAAAAAAGTGTTAATTAATTCCATGCAGAGGGAAATGCTTTTGTTCTTGTCCATCAGCATGGCCGCCCTGATGTCAGCTGAAAAACAGCAGTAGTCAGCTAACCTTTTTTGTAAAAATTCAACCTTTGCTTGTCAACTCTGAGCAAACCTTTGCGTTTTGTCATGCAGTGGATTTATTTGTACCAAACACCTACTGCATTTTTCCCAAAACAGTAAAAAATTCCAATGGCAAAAAGCGTGTTGCACAGCGAAAAAAAGTTTTCTAACATGCTCTTCAGAGAGCCATTTTTTCAATTATTTTTTCAATTTTTGTTAAAGTTTATTTAGGTCAACAAAACACAACGTTAGACCCTTTGTCTAATAGAGAGTACACTTGCTTTAAACAACATAAACAAGTAAAATGTAAAAAAATGATGAATGCTCCACTATTATTAGACCAGGTGTCAATATTTAAATTCGCCATTAATATTTTTGTTTGACTTCTCAGTTCCATCAAACATCAATCACACCTCTGACAATCAGACAGTGAATCAGAACGATGAAGTGCATCTGAGCTGCATAGCTTATGGATTTCCTGTACCTACAACCTTTTGGACTAGACTCTCTGACAACAGCAATGTCTCCATGCCTTTTAATATCAGTGGAAGAAAGGACCAAGGTGGCTATAGGTGCACAGCTTATAATGGTGTTGGTGATCCAGATACTGCTGATGTCATCATAACAGTTCAAAGTAAGTCCAACTGTATTCGTGTGACTGTTTTTACATTGTAGCTGTTCAGTAACTACATGGTTAACACAATGTAGATTAGAGCGGTTTTCACTTGACTGTCGAAAGTAATTGAGGAATTGGTTTGGTTTTGGTTTTACTACGCCCTTTGGTTGGCTAGTGTATTTACTTTGGTTTTGGTTTTACGACAGTCAAGTGAAAACCGCTCTGTTGCATGTTTCTTATAGTTGTAATTGTTTTTTAAAGCTATGTAGCCTCAGAAACTGTGCTAGTAAAATGAAATATTTTTGTGAACAAAACTGCTTCCAAGAAAAGTAACAATCTAGCTGTTTATGTCCCTCATTTTTTAGATCAAAATGTTATAGATGTTATTCTGAAAAAGCTACTTAATACAAATAAATTGTTGTATAATAGGTCCATTCCACATGTGAACAGAAAAAATGACCATTTTTGAACTTAACTACTCTGGAATTTTAGGTACATAGCCAAAATGCATAAGGACTGAAGTTTCAAAAATCATCAGTACATAAGTGCAGATCCACCATTTGATACTGAGGGGGGTATCCAAAGTAAGTGACTACTAAAAGACTCATATTCTGGTAATAATGAATGAAACACTTTTTAACCATAGTTCAAACAAATGAGTTCAATGAAGATCAAATGTAACATGAAATGTT
Source organism: Porites evermanni (assembly GCA_942486025.1). Taxonomy (NCBI): domain Eukaryota; kingdom Metazoa; phylum Cnidaria; class Anthozoa; order Scleractinia; family Poritidae; genus Porites; species Porites evermanni. The sequence goes on from CALNXI010002947.1 coordinate 54,500, forward strand.
TAGTTTAACCATAGCTCTCCATTTAAAACCACAGTATTTTCAAATTACATTTTTTGGGAGAAATTAGTAACTGCCAAAACTATTGACATGGACGTTACGGAACGTCCATGTAATTTAAAGGAATTCTTTTCTCTGACAGCTGTTGTCTAAGCCCGATACAAAAAATATCAAAGATGCTTTTTTATTTCACCAAGTAACATACATCTGTGACAAAAACCAATCAGTTCCAAAAGGACACATGGATGTTACTTTCATGGATGATGTTGAATTTGTCATACTTCATGGATGTTACTTTCATGGACGTTCACCATGACAACAATAAATGCAGGAAGCTCACTAATAATTGGAAAAAAGTCACAGACACGTGATTTATTTGATATATAGCATAAAGGAACAAGGAGGAAGAAAGGTAGGAACAATGACTGTAACAAAAAGCCAAGGACGTGAAACTTGTTGAGTAGGAGGCAGAAAATTTATCAAAGGACTACAAACAGGGGAAGAAAGAAAGATGTATCAAAATCAAATGTGTCATGCTATTTGGCTGCAGATGTTTTGGTAATAAAATCTTATTAACCCATGAACTTTGTACAATGTCTACAATTGGCACATCATTGTGACAAGAAAAATAGAAAGTGCCTGGGTAACCAGTGTCTGTAAAGCTGGATTAAGAATATATAGGAATTTCTGACTTGAAACACAGAAAAGTGGTTGTTGTCCACATTAACTACTGTGCTAACTACTGTGCGTACTAAGCCGGTTAATTTAAAAAAAAAATGTATGCTTTTCCTCAGGACAAACAAAACTGCCTGTTATATATGGGTTTCCAATTAAGTGGGTGTCTGTAGATCATAGAGTGGGTTATCACTGCATTAATAAATTATTATTTGCAACTAACTTTATGTATTGAAAAACTAAATGGTTCAGTACATCACTAGGTTGCACGATTCTTCTGATAACACAGTGTGCCATAAATTCACTGCCTCTAGGAAGAAGTGTTACACAGTGGAAATTATATTCATCATGGGGGCCCATCCTTGATTGTGCTCTGTTGGTTTTCTTGCTTGTTTTTTTCCATTGTAAAATATTATTAGAAACTAGCATTTTTAAGAGTTAAAACCCCTAAGAGGGCCTGGGAAGCAGAGGGGCAGAGCAAATTTGGCTGTTCTCTCTTTGTGGCTGTTTAGAACTGTCAGATTACTGAACCTTTCTTGAGTCATTGTTGAGCAGAGTCGTGTTCATAAATTTCAAGCCGCTGAAAAGTACCTTTCTCCTGCTGAGCGTGATTGCACATGCTGAATCCACCACTAGAAGTTTGCATATCATGATATTACGCTGTAGGTTCCTGTAATGCCTTCATTTTGTCTAGCATGTCATTGAAATGTGCCAGAGACCACATCATCAGCTGATATAATTCGTTTTAAGAAACCGTAGTTCATGGAGTAGTCTTCAGATTTAATCAAGAACCTTCATCACAAAAGACTATTCCGCATTGTTGCAAATGCTACATAGCTTTGCTGGTTTGAAAATGCAGAAACCTAGGACGATTGACTTTTTTAGGCCTCCCATGCATCAGACTGATGGGATCAAAGCGGACCAATAATAAATTTAGATGCTGGAAGATTCTTATTCCAACAAAGATACTATTCATATGAATATGTATATTACAATGGAACCTCTATAACAAAGTCCTCGGTCTAACAAACTTTTTTTTTTACTCCAGTAATAGTAAAATATAAGGCAATATGAAAAAGAACCTCGATATAAGTTAGCAAACCTCGTTATAATAAACATATTTTGCCAGTCCCTTGGCCCTTCGTTATATCAAGGTTCCACTGTACTTAATTTTATTTATTTATTTGTCAAAAAGTGGGGCACCCCCTTTGCCCTGCGTGGGCCCTGCCCTAGCTTGGCTCAGGCTATATAATACCCCCAAAATAGATTATGCTAAATCAGGCAACAAAGAACAATAAAATTGCAGCCTTTAAACAGTATTACAGCCCTTGGCTTGTTTATTGTAATCACTGTTATGACTAAAAAATAATAGATTTGTATATTGCACACAGTACATAAGACCAAAACTTGTCCTCCAGGTTCTTAGCTGGGGCCTCACATTTATCTTGTGATCAACAAGTGTGCAGATCAATTGTTACAGTAGGGTGGACAGTGCCTCTGTATGTGGTAAGGGGCCATGAAGCTTCCTCATTTATGGGAATAACATTAGTCTATCCCATATTAAAAGATACACCAAGGTTTTTTGAAGTAGCAAGGCTGTGCTCTAAGAAAAATTGAAAGGACCCCAGTGCTCCGGACCCGTGAAATCCTGGGTGCCCAGCACATGATTTCTATGAAAAAATTTCGTAGTTGCCCCGGAACAACAGTTAAGCATAACGGGCCAACTGGGTGCTGGTAGAGCACAACCTTGAGTAGTGAAACATAAAACAGCAGTGATGAGCAGGGGCCATGAAACTATCTCATACATGTACATAACCCTCAGTTGCAGTAAATATTTCAGTGACCAAGCCTTGGTCATTATTCATTTTTAACTTGCAATCTGTCAGTCACATCACTTTAGTGATTCAGTGCATGAGTGCTCCTGTGTTGGAGTTTACATCTCAAATTATGATATACTATAATTATAATTATTATAAGTATTCAACGCGAGATTGCAAAACTTTTCGTTATTCACTCAAAAGAATAACAATACACAACATTCAAGATAGGATCACAATTTTATTTTAAAGACCACATCAGTAAATGATAGAGCGGTTTTCACTTGACTGTCGAAAGTAATTGAGGAATTGGTTTGGTTTTGGTTTTACTACGCCCTTTGGTTGGCTAGTGTATTTACTTTGGTTTTGGTTTTACGACAGTCAAGTGAAAACCGCTCTGTTGCATGTTTCTTATAGTTGTAATTGTTTTTTAAAGCTATGTAGCCTCAGAAACTGTGCTAGTAAAATGAAATATTTTTGTGAACAAAACTGCTTCCAAGAAAAGTAACAATCTAGCTGTTTATGTCCCTCATTTTTTAGATCAAAATGTTATAGATGTTATTCTGAAAAAGCTACTTAATACAAATAAATTGTTGTATAATAGGTCCATTCCACATGTGAACAGAAAAAATGACCATTTTTGAACTTAACTACTCTGGAATTTTAGGTACATAGCCAAAATGCATAAGGACTGAAGTTTCAAAAATCATCAGTACATAAGTGCAGATCCACCATTTGATACTGAGGGGGGTATCCAAAGTAAGTGACTACTAAAAGACTCATATTCTGGTAATAATGAATGAAACACTTTTTAACCATAGTTCAAACAAATGAGTTCAATGAAGATCAAATGTAACATGAAATGTTTAGTTTAACCATAGCTCTCCATTTAAAACCACAGTATTTTCAAATTACATTTTTTGGGAGAAATTAGTAACTGCCAAAACTATTGACATGGACGTTACGGAACGTCCATGTAATTTAAAGGAATTCTTTTCTCTGACAGCTGTTGTCTAAGCCCGATACAAAAAATATCAAAGATGCTTTTTTATTTCACCAAGTAACATACATCTGTGACAAAAACCAATCAGTTCCAAAAGGACACATGGATGTTACTTTCATGGATGATGTTGAATTTGTCATACTTCATGGATGTTACTTTCATGGACGTTCACCATGACAACAATAAATGCAGGAAGCTCACTAATAATTGGAAAAAAGTCACAGACACGTGATTTATTTGATATATAGCATAAAGGAACAAGGAGGAAGAAAGGTAGGAACAATGACTGTAACAAAAAGCCAAGGACGTGAAACTTGTTGAGTAGGAGGCAGAAAATTTATCAAAGGACTACAAACAGGGGAAGAAAGAAAGATGTATCAAAATCAAATGTG
>CALNXI010002948.1:5000-31848 GCA_942486025.1 Porites evermanni
CGCGTTTATTGTTGCCCATTTACCGTACCTTAAATAGCTTTATTATTCATTCAAAATATTTCCCCAATTCTGATTGGCTAAAAGCACAAGCATAATTCACCATAACCAGTTACTGGTGACCAAATTTGGAAGAATTCTGTGTTTAACGAGGAAATGACGTCAAAAATGCAGTTCGCTACGGGTTAAGGCACCGTTACCGAGAAGACCTGGGGTCGAGGTTGAGTTGTTTTGGTTGTGAAAAAAAAATGGCGGATATTTCACTCGTTTCAGGAGTAAGAACTGCAGCTGGAACTAGGCGAAATTATAGCTGAAAACATGGAATAAATAGCAAGAAGACAACTCGGAGGGCGACATCTGCTATTTGGAGAATATTTGTGGAGCTGGACAAACCTAAACGTACCTATCGAAAATGAACTTGACATCGATGCAGGTAAGCATGTTTTAGCTATTTTTTTAAACTAGGAATTATTTTGAAAGAATAATAAAGCAATTAATGAATTCTGCTTTCGTAGGATATGACTCAAGAATTAAGCAGATCCTACTCAGCCTCATTCATTAATTGCTAATTAACCGTAACGCGACCGAGGAAATGAACAAATATTTGTCAGCTGTCAAGTTAAATACTTAAATTTGTTCATTGTTTGATAAGAACAAACCTATTCAACTTACTAATTTTTATAAACTTGACGTTTCGTATGCTACTCAACATACATTTTCCAAAGTACCAACTCCATTTTGAAAACTATACTTATATAATAGTGAAAAGGGACTGAATATGGTTATCACCGCTGTTTGTGTTCTATTTCTTATCAAACCACGATGACCCAAGAACAAAAGTTCATTGTTATATTTTTCGTCGCCTATAAGCCGGTTTTGTGAATTCCTCTTAAGTGTGTCTGATTCATAAGCAACGAAGGTGAGAATAGCAGTATGTTGTATGGATTGATGGGCTTTCAATGTTTTCCTATACTTGCGCTATATAAACTGAAATTTAGGAATCTTTTAGGGGAATGCAGTTTAGTCTTAGGTGCCCTCCAAGCTATAAACTTGATCTATATTACTATTTCATCTGCTGTCCCAGCGTGAAACAAAAGTTTTATTGGAAAAATACTACAAAAGAGCCTCCGTTTTTTCCACTTTATATTCAGCAATCATGAGATAAGTCAGCTGATTCAGTTTTATTGATAGTTTCCCTGACAAGCCAATACAATCACGTGACAAAATCTCTAGCTCCCATCTCACTATTCTTGGTTTGCAACCACGTGACAAGGCAGTCATGTTGGGGGTCAAAACAATAGAATTTTTTCTCAAAGAATTTAAATGAAAATTAGAGTTTAGTTCCCAGAGGAGAGAAATGCTTTTGTTCTTGACCACCAACATGGCCGCCGTGACGTCATGTGCAAACCAGCGATTGGCTGGGTCTCGCGACATCAGGTCCCACCAAAGCTATACGACAGCGGATAACGTACTTTAGGTCATACCCTCGTTCTCTCATAGTTTAAACGTCATGTAGCATGCAAGAACTGCACAATAAATTTTTCTTCTACTGGAAACTGACCGGGTGGTCATCCAAGCCACGTCGACGGTGAGCCATTTGAAAAACAAAGACAGTACCATCCTCTAAATGATTTTAAGCCCCCAGCCTCTCGCTGGTTAGCCTCTGAGCACGGATCAGGGCCTGGGAATTGAACCCGCAGTAATTAACCCGACCCCGCTCTGCAAACCTTTAACCCCTTTCTCCCCAGACCCCTCTCATATTCCAAGAAAAAATCCGCAGGGACGAAGTTTACAATAGTTTAATACCGCTGCACTGGATCAAGAAATATTGCATGTTTTTTTGCTTTAGAGCTCTTGCGCGCACTCACTTACCTGCCAAGGCAATGGAAACTCCAGCAATTAAGCATACAAACGTCAAGAAAATTCTACCCATGACTGTAGGCAATAATTCTCCTAAAAAAAGCGGAAAAAGGAAAAGGAGGCGTGAAGACATGGGAAAGTTGTGTGATAGCTTAACAATGCGTTTTATTTCAAACTACTGCATTTAGAATTGCAGAACGGGTGAATAAATGCCTAGAAAGTAATCCAGACAAGAGGGTCTCAATGGGGTGGTGGCGTTTACGGTTATCGGCTAAAATTTTAGCTCTTTTACGGCTATCGGTTAATTTCTTTCAGTTACGGTTAACGAAAAAGTTAAAAATTAACTGCTTTTGTTTCAAAAAGTTAAAAATTAATTAACCTGTATTTTTTTGTATTTTTAAATCAAAATAAAGGTCTTCCGATCATCTCGGGATGAAATAAGCTATTCTTTTGAAAAATTTTCACATTTGATAGATCATACTTTTAATAAAGTATTCCACTTCTAATATTATTTACACATAGAAATGTCAATAGTCAATTTAAAAATGATCTTTGTGAAAAAGCAAAAGCAGACAAGCGAGCGCCCAACTCAAGGCCGGGGCGACATTCATTATAACAGAAATGGCCGTTTTCACACTAGAGAAGGATTATTCGTGTGAGACGGGCTATTTGTTTGATGATTCACGTCAGATAGGTAATGTGCGTCTTAATTTGAAAATGGAATAGTTTTAATTTTGAGTGAACAATCCGCCTGACTTTTGAAGACGGGATTATCCGTTCCAGGTTGCCTGTGTACAGCCGCCCCCTCCCCTCAGAAAAAAAAGCGGAGAAGGGGTGTCTGTGGGGAGGGCGCGACTGTACACAGGCTAGTCTCCGACGGATGATCCATTTCTGGCTCTAGTGTGAAAACGGCCAAAAACAAAATTCCCGTGTCCAGTGTTTTTAAGGATAGCGAATCACTGTACGGAACGACTGTCTGCCGTTGCCTTGTCCGTAGGCCGCATTATTCCGCGCTGCTAATGCGTTTCGGGTCACGTGGTCCGAGTGAGTTCCCCACCGAAATGCCTTGGCCGAGACTGCGTGGGAAGACGCCGTACAGGGACTAGGCATAGCAATGTCTACCTTAGCGTCAGAGAAAAATAGGGAAATGTTGTTTATCGGCAACGTGCTTTACAAACAGTGACGACTCTGCGTGCTGTTTCACTAGTGTTTCGAGGGCACGACCTCCCGAAAATTGCAAATATTAATCCCCAGCAAGAAGCCACACTTTCGCTATGGAAAAAATTAGTTCCCCGATAGAGCGCCGGAAATGGAGCCTAGGTCTTGGTTAACGCCTGAAAGGCGCTTCGCCTTACGTGCGTACGGAGTCACACTAGCCGGGAAATAAAAAACACAACCATAAGTGAGTTTAGTACCTTCCTTAAAAGTAGCAAATCTGAGGAACACTTTCTTTTACGGTTAACTCTTTTTTACCCTATTTACGGCTAACGGTTAAAATTTTTCAATTTTTACGGCTATCGGCTAAATTTTTGGCCGTTTTACGCCTATCGGTTAACCCCATTGAGACCCTCAGACAAGAACATTAGTTTGACACGTAAAACTGTCGAATAAAAGCAAAGTGTTTCTTATTAAAACCCACCGAGGATAATACACAAAAAATTATAAATGTGTTTCTTTGCGGCTAAACGGAAAGGCTTTCCAGTGTTGCGTAATCAGAGTAAATGCCAGTTAGTGAAACTGTAGTAAGAGGGCCTTGAATCAGTCTTGTATTATAAACCGCTGGTTCGGCTATTCTTAAGGGTTTTCAACACCTCCCCGCTAATGCTGTTAGTAAGCAACCACGTGACTATTCAATTTTTTTATGCTCAGTGTCCTCGGTGTTTGTTTTTTTATCCGAAAATTTATCTTTCTTTATCCGCTGCATCCATCCCATCGTCTCATAATACAAGTGCAAATTATAGGAACCAAATTCAAGATTGTGATATTAAGATGGAAAATTCAAACAACTTACGAGTAAGGTCTGCATGACAGGCACACATAAAGAAGAAATAATCTGGAACATCTTGTACAGATTAAAATAACAACAAAGAGATAGCGCGGAGGCTTGAGAATAATTTATCTTAGAGTTGTTGATGATGTTGTTTTCTCAGCAGACAAAATCGCTTGAATTGGAACCATAGAATTCCAAACAAAAAAAATATCCTGCTAGATTCTTTGTTCATTTAAGAACATAGCATGGACGACTGCGCAAAAATACTGGATGGATAAAAGAGATTTATTTCTGATTTTAAAAACAAGGCATGGCCAATATACAAGGAATGTGTCTCTTTACGGCTACTCCGCCGAAAGGCTGTTGAACATTACGTAATCAGTACATGCACTGAGTTAGTTAAAAATGTCAGTAGTACGGAGACCCTGAGTTAGTCAGTCTTATTACAATGCTGGTTCTATGTTCAGATCAATCGTCAAAAGGACTTTCTGCCAGAACGATATACCGCCATATAACTTAAACTATCTATATAACTTTATCGTTTTTCTCAGTTTTTATTCGAACAGATATCTTTCTTTATATCAGCTGCCGCATTCACTCCATCGTCCCATAATACACGAGTGCAATCTCTCTTGACAAGTGTTAGTACCGACCAACAGAAATTTTCTATACGCAAAGTGTGGCGTCACTGCGGCGTCATTTCTCGTCGCATTGAGTCTTACTCTTTGCCAGTTGAAAATGAAATAAAAGCTTGTTTGCCATCTACTTAAATTAATTTTTGAATGACTTATAAACGATTTGCATTACAATAATGTCTACTGAAACCCATCGTGGATACAGAGATATCACTTAATGGGACATGCAAATGTTAGTTACTAAATTTGCAAGGTTGTGATAGTAAGGTGGAAAATTCGAACTACTTGCTAGCATTGTCTTCTGCATGACAGGCACACATGAAGAAGAAATAATTTGGAACATCTTTTGACAGACAAAACAACAACAAAGAGATCGCAGGAAAGTTTAAGAATAATTTTTCTTAGAGTTGTTGATGATGTTGTTGTTTCTTTTTTAACCGACAAAGTCGCTTAAATTCGAGCCATAGAATTCTAGAATTCTAGAATACCCTGCTTGTTGCATTTGGAATTAAATAGTAGATTCCTTGATCATTTATTATAAGTACATAGTATGGACGACTGCGCAAAAACACTAGATGGATAAAGCGATTTATTTCTGATTAAAACAAGGCATGACCAATATACACGGAATCTGTCTCTTTGCGGCTGTTGTTACGTAATCTGGTACATGCAGTCAGTTGAAAATGTAGCTCGAAGGCCCCGAGTCAGTCTTATTACAATGCTGGTTCTAGTGATTCAGGCTATCTAGGCCTTTCTGCTAATACGATAAACAGCCAAATAACTGTTTAATTTACTTACGCTCTGTATTTGTTTTTTTTTTCTGAGTTTTTATCCGAAGAAATATCTTCCCTTATTCGCCGCATCCACTCTATCGTCTCAATACTAACACGAAAGCAGACTCACTTGACAACTTTGAGTACCAACAGAATTTCAGTTTTTATATGCAAAGTGTGGCGAGGAAGGGGAGTGTTGGGGGAGTGTCGAGGGCGAGTTCGAATAGTTAGAGAACTTAACCTGCTTCGTTGTTTCGAGATTTGAAACATCCCTACTATATACGTAATTTCTCGCATTTAGTCTTACGCTTTGCATTGAAAATAAAATAAAAGCTTGTTTTTCTTCTACCTATACTAATTTTAAATGTCTCGAAATGTCAATTTACACGAAAATACTTGTCCATATTTAAACCTATCGCGGATACAGAGATATCCGCTTAAGGGAACGTGCAAATTTTAGTTACCAAATTCAAGGTTGTGATAGTAAGATGGGAAATTCGAAAACCGTCGAGCATTTTCATGGACTAATTTTTAAGTAATTTTTGGCAAAAGGCGGGAAGAAACAATCAGGAATTGTTTTGTACCGGGTGAAATAACCAAGAGATCGGAAGCTGAAGAATAATTTTTCTTAAATGTTTTAATTGAAAACGTTTAAATTCACGCTGAAGAATTCCAAACAATAAAATGTTCTGCTTTTTTCAATTTAGAACTGAAAAATACTTTTAAGTTAAGTGTGACCGGCTAGAAAGGGAAAATACCGATGGACTCCAACAAGCTCAAAGTGAGGCGGGCAATAATTGCTTAGAAAGGAGTTCTGGCCAGAACAAGTTAGTACCCACGTGAATTTTCCGAATAAATGCGATTCATATCCAATCACAGCCAGGCAAAGAGTATTTACAGGTCCTCATAATGTGTGGTTATGGCTGCGAGGGAGACTAGTCTCTTTACGGCCATTCCGAAAGGTCGTTGTTAGGTAATCAGTACATAGAGTCGATTCTGAGTCACTTGTAACGCTGGTTCTATTCTTACGGTTTCCTCCGCGAATGCCGTTAACAGCCACATAACTGTTTTGTTTATTTATGCTCTGTGTTTTCTTTTGCTTGCGTTTTCCCGAAAAGTAACATAAGTAACAACAGAAATTGAAAAGGATGCTTGTGCAAAATCTGGTGGGGAGTGTTTATGGGAGTGAATGGAGGTGGTATTTGGCCCGGTTGTTAGGGAAACTTCACCTGTCTCGTCTCCCGAGTCTTTGAATGGTTCTACATCTCTGCTAAGTCATTTCTCACACTTAGTATTAGAGTTTGCATTAAAAAGAAAATCCAGCCAATAAGAATTTTAAAATTACAGACAAAAGTGTCAGCCTAGGAAACCATAAGATGTCTGTAATAACAAGAACCACTTGACACTCATCATGAATTGGACAAACCTCTTTTGAAGAGCCATTCATTTGTGTCGTTTACTGAGGTACGGATATAAGTTATAGAAGTTATGTAGAAACTTGCATGAAGTCACCGAGTTAAATCCATAAAACGTTCCTGTTTTATGAATTTTCTTATAACAGTTTAGTAACAGCAAGTCAAACCGGATCGCTTCTGTTTTTTTTTTATGTACTGTCTTTTTTCTGTCCTTACATAAAAACGTTTACCGTAGTAAACCACCAATGAAAAACTGACATTTATCTTAAGACGCAAAGGGGGTGACTGCCTCTTATGATTTTTTCTCTCGCTTTGGCTGACCAATAGCCTATTACGTAATGGACGATAATGTTGGCAATATTTGCAGTGCGCGCCCGCAAAACGTACCAATTCAAGTGTACAACCCTTATGTTATGGACCAGGAAGTTAAGAACTCAATATCGCAAAATGTAGACTATCACTTATGGAAAGCCGTGAAAAATTCTCACCTTTTACGTGTGGAGTGAAGTTGAACACGATGCACTCGTATGCGTTCGAATTGTTTGGAGCAGAATTAAAAACTGTCGCGTTAATCCAGTTCGCCTTGTCTAGGCAGTTTGTTTTACATTTGATTGGCTACAGGATATATATGAGACAATACCCTGGGAAAATATCCATTAAGTGAGTTTTTAAGGTTCCCATGCAGAAAGCATTAGTGCATGTATTTCAATGAAATGGGATTGCAAAAAATTCTTAACAATACGATTGTCTGTGTTGCTGTTCGTTCTCATTAAATCTCTTTTAGAGCTAAAGCTGTAAATATGCAGTGGAACCTCGAAAGGGACGGGCAAAATATGTACGCCATAGGGTTTTGTTACATCGAGGTTTTTTCTTATATATTTTACTAGAGCTGGAGCTTAGAGTCTAGTTCTTTATACCGAGGGCTTCGTNAGCATTAGTGCATGTATTTCAATGAAATGGGATTGCAAAAAATTCTTAACAATACGATTGTCTGTGTTGCTGTTCGTTCTCATTAAATCTCTTTTAGAGCTAAAGCTGTAAATATGCAGTGGAACCTCGAAAGGGAAGGGCAAAATATGTACGCCGTAGGGTTTTGTTACACCGAGGTTTTTCTTATATATTTTACTAGAGCTGGAGCTTAGAGTCTTGTTCTTTATACCGAGGGCTTCGTTGTAGAGGTTCTTTATGTCCAGGTTCAAAGGTAAAAAGTAGTAGAGTCAACAGCAAAAACAAAGCCAACACAGGTGACTGTCTGCCGCTTTGTTTTCATTTAGCACCAGTAGTTATATAGGACCCTCCATGTCTTACGTAATCTAGCAGAGGCACATCAGCAATATCGCCAAATGACTCATTACTTTCAGCGTATTGAAATGGGACAGACTATATAAACTGGATTGTAGATTACAACTGGCAATTTTATCTAGCTCAGTGTCGCAGCCATTCATATCAGTTTAAAAATGCGTATAATGATTGATCAGGACTTAAGAAGTTAGAGCTAGATAAAAGCCTCTGTCATCCGTTCTTTTACCAGTTGTCTCCGCACGTGAGTTCTATTTATAATTAATTATTGGATATATCATGTATATATCTTTTTATATTGATAAATTAAAAATAAGGGACATACGTAAGAGACAGGCATAAAAGTTTCCTTTGAACAAACGTCAGTATACTAGCAGTACAAAAACATAAACAAGGAAAACAAACCAAAAGAAAAAAAAAAAGCCATAAATATTGTACCATAAAAATTTACATAAATTTTCTAGTGGGAAATAGATACTAACAACCGCCTAAACATTAAAAAGTGGCAGGTTTTATTAGTATCTAAAGAACTAGAGATTTTCCATTTTCCATTACACTTGAATTTTGTTTTTCATGTTAGGGACAATAGAAGCTGTCTAACAATAAAAATAAATTAATTAAAAAAGCACTTTATTTGAGTGTCAAATGAATGTAGTTAACACGAAAGTACTAATTGGGACACTATATTTTTACGTCTCCTACTGGAGAAGGGACAGCCATTTTACGTGGTCATCTGAACCACGCGAAGGTCTAGCCATTTGCAGGACTATCTGTTTTACGGTTAGAGTCCCTAAAACAGCATTCTTTTTTTAAAAAAAATAGACCTCGGCCCCTACCCTGACCCCTCGTTTTACTGACACCATACACCATACACCACGTATTTGTATGGTCATGCAAATAAAGCTCGTTTTTGCTGTTGGTGACACCCGTGTAAAAAAGTATACGGTTTAAAAGTATCCGGATTCGTTCTCTCTTTTTTTAACAATCAATTATCCTGTGCAAAATTGGTGAGTTAATTGTCTGCCCATTGCTATTTGATCAGATCTGTTTTAAAGTTTCCTTCAAGGGGCGAAGGAATTAATAAGGAATATTGTTTTTTCTAAGTTTTGACGCCTGTAGCCGTTGTTTAATGATAAGACATCTATAAAAATCTATATAAAAAAAGTCTAAAAACGTTTGTAATAGTCTTAACCGTTCCATAATAGATAATTTGCTTTCGAGCGACTTGCTAGCACAGACATATAAATAAATATTTATAGAAATATTAGTTTTGGTTATTGTCTTTTTTATTCCTTTGCTGACGTAATCTTAATTGGCACCCCAGCACCTAACAGAGGTTACACGGAGCGTAAAGAGGTCGGATACATGTATTAACTTCTCTTTACGAAAAAACGTTCTTTTGCTATTATTCGAACAAATATATAAGTAAAATCCTAAATTCTTAATTACTATTTATTGCACAGAAACTGTTACTAACCAAGAGTTATTTCGAGTATGAATTGGCCCAATTCGTCGGGGCCCGCCGGAAAAGGTAGCAAAAAGAGGTGTATTGGGGATAACAAGCTCTTTTGACGATAATCTGAGCTGAAACCAACGCAAATTTTAGATGACCTTACATTTTATTGTTTATGATATTTTAGGCCCGCACTTTTTTTCTAATTTTGCCCTGTGTTTGATGGAACGCTACTTGCTTGCTTGCTTATTTCGAGCGAACTCGAACTCCATTAACTAGCTTCATCCATTCCTTCCGGTTTTCCATGATGTTCTTCAGTTCAGCTATGCTCAAACCAGTATCATTTTGCAGCTGGTCTACGTATGTTAATGCTGGTCTTCCTCTCTTTCTTGCGCCGTGCTTTGGTTCCCAGAGTAGTAAATCACTTATCACCTCATCCTTTTTTCTCCAACAGTGTCCTATAAACCGCAGCCTCCTGATCATCAGTGTATCTGTAATCTTAGGAAGATTGCCGTACAGTTCTTTGTTGGTTTTATGCTCCTTCCAGGAAACTCCAAGAACTGCTCTGAGCATTCTTGTGTACGTACCATCTAGTCTATTCATCATCTTTCCAGTCATCGTCCAGCATTCAGCACCATAAAGCAGTACACTTTCAACTGTGGCCCGAAAGAAACCTATTTTGAGATGATTTTTTAGGTTTGATTTCCACACTTTCATCATTTTGTTGAGTGCACTCCAAGCGTGTCCAATTCTTATATTCATGTCCTTTTCACCGGATTGTATCCACGAACCAAGGTATTTGAAGTTATCTACTTGCTTCAATTTGTTCCCTGCCAGTGTGACAAGATCACCTACAGGTTGATTGTACAGCATGTATTCCGTTTTCTTGTAGTTAACATGCAGACCCACTGTTTTCGCAGCAACCTCCAGTCTTAATAAGAGAAGTTGTGCCTCTTCAAGATAGTCAGAAATTAGGGCAAGATCATCCGCGAAATCAGTGTCGGTGATGTATGTTGCTACATGACGGGAGCTCTGCCGTGGTGTAAGAGTGAACCCAGTGTGTGTTTCTCTAGTAGCTTCTCTAAGGGCATAATCCAAGGCTATGATAAATAGGAAAGGTGCGAGTGTGTCTCCTTGCAGAACTCCCGCAAGAATTTCAAAGAATTCCGTATCACCATCAGGAGTTATCACCTGTGCTTCGGTGTCCTTGTAGAGTATGCTGATGGCATCCACTATCTTTGTTGGAATTCCATATGCCTTCAAGATCTCCATCAATTTCCCACGATGTATCGAATCAAAGGCTTTACTGAAGTCTACGAAAGTCAATATTGCAGGAAGCTGTTTTTCTTTTATTCCCTCTATGAGCCTACGCAGAGTTAAAATTTGCGGTAGTGTAGATCTACCCGTACGAAATCCATTTTGGTTCACCCTGAGCAGAGGATCCAGATGAGGTCTTATTCGATCTAATAGAATCTTGTTATAGATTTTCGCAGCTGTGACAGTTAGGGATATACCACGATAGTTTCCTGTGTCACCCAAGTCACCTTTCTTTGGTAGGGGTATTATTCCACTTTTAACCCATATATTCGGTCGATCACCATTGAATGTTTTGTTGCAGATGTCAAGCAATTGTTGATTTAAGGCACCAGTTTTCCAGACTTCAATTGGTATGTTGTCGAGACCATGTGCTTTGTTATTTTTGAAACCTTTGATACTTTTAACCAGTTCTTCCATGGTTATGTTATCCGTGTTGATGGGAAGAGGTTCATGTATTATGGAAGCAGTTGGTTTTATTGTGACACTGGGTGGTTGACCTAGCAGGTTTGAGAAGTGTAACTTCCATTTACTGACACGGTCTTCAGGACTTTTGGCTTTTATTCGACCCCTGTTTGTGCCCTTTCTTCTTGTGAACTCGTTTACCGTTTCCCATGCAAGACCGGATTTTTGGTGTTGTATAGCGTCAGTAATTGCATGAATCTTTTCATTCACATACTTCTCTTGTTCTCGATCGTAAGATTCCTGTAGCTCTTGCTTGGCCTCCTCCAGTTTTACAGCACTGCTTCTGGTATTTCTTCTCAAGGATACCTCATAAGCATTCTTCACCATTTCCCTTTTTTCTATGATGTTTTCATTTTCCCACGGAACGTGTTGCTTTATCTTGGCCTTCACAGGTACACTGATTTCTGCAGCTTTTTCATGGGCTGTCATGATATTCTCATACATCTGGTTTGCATCCTCATTACCATGTAAGTCCTGTAGAGTTTGGTATCGGTTGCAGACTTCAACAGTATACATGTCTTTGATGATGTTATCATTGAGAAGCTTGTTCCAATCGTATCTGATCTTTTTCTTACCAGATGGTTTACTTTGCCGCAGGCTTAGT
Source organism: Porites evermanni (assembly GCA_942486025.1). Taxonomy (NCBI): domain Eukaryota; kingdom Metazoa; phylum Cnidaria; class Anthozoa; order Scleractinia; family Poritidae; genus Porites; species Porites evermanni. The sequence continues at coordinate 16,806 of CALNXI010002948.1, forward strand.
CTTATTTTAGCTGTGACAATACGGTGATCAGATCCCACAGAACAGAAGGTGTTATAAGCTTCACAGTTTAAAGCACTATTTTTCCATTTGTTGTTTATTAGGATATAATCTATTTGACATTTGGCTCCAGAAGGTGATGTATGAGTCCAAAGCTTACCTTCGCGCTTTTTAAAACTGGTGTTCAGCGGTTTGAGATTGCATTCTAACATGTAGTTTAGGAGCAATTGCCCATTCTCGTTGGTGTGTTTGTTATAGACTGACCCCTTAGCACCACTTGCACCAATAAGGAACGCTACTGAGCTGGCACTAATGTCGGACTAATGGAAATCTGTCTACTATGCGATATCAACATCACTGATTAAAGTACAAGCCACCAGCATGCAGAGATTTCGATCTCTTTTAGCCTGCGAATATGGCCGTCTCTCCCTCGCTCCTCGCCCTGGGGCCAGGGACATGGAAACGTAAAGCAAAAGATCCCGCAGGCGCTCTCATGTAGAGTAACCCTATGAGCCATGGAATTAGCCTGCGAAAACAAACGTTTCTACTCGCTCATCACCACTGGGAAAACGTCTGTTTTCTCAGGCTTCCGTGGAATGGGGTATGGTTTGAGGTCAGTCCTTACATAGGGAATCATTTTTGATCCACCACGGTTAAAACTTCCGATCGAGCCGCGTTTTTGTTTCTGATTCAAAGGGGTTTTATTCACATGTAATTGGAAAAAGTGGAACCCCGTGAATACGGTCACCATACATGTCAAGGACACTATTTAATAGTGACTCGACGAGGATAATAAAAAAGAGTCGAAAAGGGAGCTGCAAAGGACCAGCAGTCCTGGGGTGTGGCCATTCGCGCGCCCGCGGTGGTTACTTTTCGCGCGACTAGATCTTTGAGTGGTTACCAAGTCATTTGTTTTCGAAGTGTGTTTCTCGGTGGGAATATTGATGCACGAAGCATACAAATAATTTGATTTTCTTGGCTTAATAACCTTTTATGGGGGTTTCTATGAACTTAATCAAGAATTTACACGAAGAGTGCATGGTAAGTGCTGTATAACCTTTTACCCTGTCGGTACTCTTACCGAGTTAACCAATAATTTACAACGAGCATGTTACACAACCACTTCTTTCATAAGCTTACATCAAACACAACATAACTTACTTTTATTCAAGGTATCATAAAAACAAAAATACAAAAATAACACCATGAAAAGGAAGTTAGAGAGGTGGAACCTATATTAGGTAATTAACTTTTTTAAAAATAAAAACAATTAAAAACAATTAAATCAGAGTCTAAAGGGTATGAAATTTCACATAATAAAAGACTAAGAAATTATGAAATACACATACAGTATATGATTTAAAGCGCGAAAGGGAAAAGAGAAGGGAGTGCCTGCTATAAGAGGCGGTGTTTTTGTATTCTGCCTACCAATTTTCCAACTAATCCGATAATGTCAACTGTCAATACCTGACCAATCGCAATCACATTTATCCAGTAAATAGCATTATTATTCATTCAAATATTTTCCCGATTCTGATTGGCCAAAAGCACATGCACAATTCACCATAACCAGCCACTGATTACCAAATTTGGAAGAATTTTGCATTTAATGACCTGATGAAGTCAAAAGTGCAGCCTTCTTGCATGTTAATGCACTGTTAACGGAGAAGACCTGGGGACGAGGTTGAGTTGTTTTGGTTGTGAAAACTAAAATGGCGGACACTTCACTCGTTTCAAGAGTAAGAACTACAGTTGGAACTAGGCAAAATAATGGCTAAAAACATAGCAAAAACAGCAAGAAGACAACTCAGAGGGCGACATCTGCTATTTGGAAAATATTTACGGAGCTGGACAAATCTAAACGTACACTATCAAAGATAAACTTAACGTCGATGCAGGTAAGCATGTTTTAGCTATGTTTTTAAACCAGGAATTATTTTGAATGAATAATAAAGCAATTAATGAATTCCACTTTCATTGAATATGAAGAATTAAGCAGATCTTGGAGGGTGTTATCCACCTCGGCCTTTGGCTTTGGTTCATAACACCCTCCTTGATCTGCTTAATTCTTCATATCCTACTCAGCCTCATTCATTAACTGCTTAATTATCCACCTTTTGAACAACTGGGGCCAGATAAACAACCAACTAGCTATGTGGATAGTAGATAGGAAAGTTAACTACATTGTTCACTGGATTAGGATTTATCCAGGGATAGCGTTATATATAAATGTACATGGTTCCTGTTGTGGAAAGGTGGATAATACCATGCGTATCTACACAGTGAAACACTCTCTAGTGGATAAGTATTGTAGGGAAAACAAAATTGCTTTATCTGCTGGATAGCGATTTATCCAGTTGATATCATTGTCCATCTGAGTGACTGAGGTCAGGGTCCAGTTGTTTAAACATAGGATAGGGTTATCTATTGCATAAGTCACTTTCCAGTGGATAAGTATTAGGGAAACCAATAAAAATATTGCACTATCCATTGGATGGAGATTTATCCAGAGGTTGGAGTAGTCCTTAGATTTAACCCAAAGGGAAGGGTGGGATTAATAGAGAATTAATAGTAATAAATAACTTGCAATTATTGCAAATGCATACCAAGTTTCATTTTTATATTGTACCATTTTGAGATTTCACATAATAAACATGTGTTCTGTAATGATATCTGGTTTATACTGTCTTAATCTATCGCAGGTTTATTTGTCCTTTTTGTAACATTTTTGCAGGCTGGCTGGACTAATCTTAATTCATCCCTCAGGGGAAATCTGAGAAGGATATCAAAGTCATTAGTTTTTGTTTCTGCAAAAAAGCCTGAGTCAAAGTTAACATTTGATACAGTGATGTCCGAGGCAAAGAATGCAACTGTTGGTATGTATTTTTGGAACAAATCAATAAATAAAATTAAGTAATGCACTTTTTCATATAAAAAGTATTGCTAGAATACGAATATTTGGCCGACGGACCTTGCTACATCCAAATTTGTTATTGGTCTGTTTCGATCCTATTATCTGATGCACAGTAAGCCTCAAGATGCCTATCTTTAAAAATCTGCAATTTTTCATAGACTTCTGTGCTTTCAAACCATCCAGGCTATGTTGCATTAATCCAATGATGCGGAATGGGGTCTTTTTTTATGAAGGTTCTCGGTTAAATCTGAAGACTACCCCACAGAGAAGGTCCTATGCAGCGGCTTGAAAGTTAAAAACATGGCTACGCTTAAATGACTCGCAAGAAAGGCTCAGTAATGTGACAGTTCCAAACAGCCACAAAGAGAGAACAAACAAATTTGCCTCACCAACTTAGCAAATAAATATGCTGTTCATAACTATAATTAGAAAAGAAATTTTGGTATATTAAGACTCCAGCCCCCCTCCCCCAACTTCAAAAGGGGTGGTCGCCGGCCCCTGCACTTTAAAAACTGCTCCGCGGGCCCTGGGTGAGAGGGTTAGATGGCCGCTTACGAGAGCTTGCTCATGCAGCTACAAAATCAACGTAACATAAGTGGTGTTTTGAAGAGTATGTGATAAATGATATAGATCCATTCAAATGAACAGATTCAGAGGTGAACAAGATTTCATCTTGGGTGTCTGCTTACAGTCACTGTGCCTTCTTTTGTATTTGCTGTGTAATTTTAACCTTCTTTTAATGTTTTGAGTTGTTATTTTTATGTTTTGCTCAGTTTGGTGGCAGCTCTCAGTTTGAATCCTGATAGATTTTGTGACGCAGCCCCTTTTCTTAAAAGAGCTGACTGTTCTATGTTGTTTCAGTTTTGTTTGGTGAACAACACCATGAGCCATCGATTCTCAAGGCCCAGTTATGTGTCCTTGAAAGAATGGTATCACAAACACAGCTTCTGTCTACCAACACTTCCAAGGGTGCAGGAAATGTTACAGTTGTCATGGAGATGTTTAACTTTCAACAGCAACCTTTGCTTGATGCATATCAGGCTGACCAAATTTCATTAGATGAACTTTCAAATAAATACAAAGGAACTGAAGGATTTGCACTGGAGCATTACGGATATATCTTAGAAGTTGCTAAAAAACTTGGAGTCAAGCTAGTGGCTGGGTTTGTGCCCAAACCATTTTGCAGCATGATGGTTAATGAGGGTAAAAACCATGTTCTTGAAAAAATAGAAAAAAGTGGAGGACCACCAAGAGAATTTTATGTTGATGGATCTGAGGATCATTATCGATACTTTCAAGGACTTATCAGTGGAAATCTTGACAAAGTTGTGGACAAGTATCGTCGGATATTTCCAGCACAGATACTAAGAGATAGTGCATTTGCTTACACAGTTATGGATATAGTACAAAAGTCAAATGGACAGACTAGAGTCTTGGGTATCTGTGGATCAGGACACTTAGATTACAAATTTGGTATTCCTGAGCGGATATCACCAGAGGTCCCCATTTATGTGCTGACATCACGTGCTCAAGATGACCCAGTGGAACATAATGTTGCTGACTGCATCTTTCAGTATTCATAATGTGGTATTTGTAGTTCAACTTTTCTTTTAACAATTTTTTGAAACAGTTTTCCTTGTTTGTAAAAATGATATGGGACAAAATAATTCAGTGATTGAAAATCTTACAACATTGACCTTGTATTACTGTATTACCGCTGTTCCATATCTCTTCCACTATACGGGTTCCGATGATTATTCCCAAGAAGAAACAAACAGAACAGAACAATGAAATTACAACAACAACAACAATTTTATTCCACATAGTTCAGATACTAAATAAATACATACTCAGTTAATAGAGCGGTTTTCATTTGAGTGTCGAAAAGTAATTGGTTTTGCACTTTCTACACGATGCGATTGGCTTAAAAGATTCGCGCCACCTTTTCATCCAATCAGAAGTAAAACCAAAGCCAATTGTGACGCGCTCGCATGCATTTTCCCGCGCTTTGCGTCAGCCACATGTAATTACTGCGAGTTTTGATTGGTTCAATGTATTGTCTGTGTCCTATGTGATTGGTCAGAGTAATTACTTTGGTTTTGGTTTTACGACACTCAAACGAAAACCACTCTAATTAACTGAGTTTGTATTTACCGGTACTTTGCATTTTATTAGTCACAGGTATAAGAAATCAGAAAATTAACTTTCCCACCTGTAATATCATAAAAGGCTATTCGAAGCAGGGGAAAGATGAAAACAAACTTAAGGTAACAAAATAAGACAAAAACTGATTACAGCAAACTAAGACAACAATACAATAAAAGCGGAAAAATTTACAACCAAAGATAAATGAATAATTCAATAAGGTTGAATAAGAAAATTAAATCAAAAAAAGAAACCGTGAAGAAATTGAAACTTATGCCCCTGTTCTAATTTATTTACATCTGCTCGCATTTAGTGGAAAGCTGAATTTATCAGTTTTCAGGGCAACTCACTGCAGCCAGAACAACAGAACAAGATTAATGTGCTAAAGAAAAAAGATGTTGCTACTTTTGGGTCCCCACCTCCATTATGATAACATTCTCTCTATGAAAGTGCTTGATTTGTGAATTATGACCTCTATTACTCTATTTCAAACATTTACAAATTTGTTGGTACTATTTTGTTTTTTATAATTATTGGTTTTGGGGATTTTTGGAAAAAAACCTCCTTTGCAGAAACCAGGTAACAACATCTTACTATTTTCATAAAAAAAAAATACCAATACAGACAGTGATGCAGAGCTTGCCTAGGTAAACAGCAGATGATTTACTTAAGTAATTTCAAATGGCATATTCTTTGGAAATTATATGAGCCAATGGGTTTGTAAGTTAAGGGGAAAAGAGGAAAATTTAAATATATGGTATATACAATACATAATTTTGAACTGCAGAGTTGCAAAATCAACTTTGCATTTATTGGCAGGGCCCATTTGTCGCATTTCCAGTTTTATTAAACAGTGAATAAGTTATCACACTCTACAGAATTAACCTTGAGTTATTTTGTTTATACTGGAATTAAAAAAGTGCCTATGTCAACTGACTTCTTTCTTTTGTGGTGTGTACAATGTATGTGAAAAAGTGTGAAAATGTACAAATTAAAACCTTATGTACTGACTATTGAAAATAAATTAAAAATCTCTTATCTCAAAGGCACTATCTAACACATACTCAATGTGTAGTTTGATGCAAATTCAAGAAATGAAGCAAAGCGAAAAAAAAAAACAGCAAACAACAACACAGTGTGAACAACAACAAAAACTGGGGTGGCGAATGGTACCTCGAAAAACGTGGGTCTCGGAAAATTTTGGCAGGAACTCGAAATCTCGGAAACGTTTTTGATAAGTCTCGAAGTCTCGTTTTTTCATGGTTTGTTTTTACTTTTTTTGAGTCTCGAAACTTTTCACCAAAGAGTCTTGGGCTCGGATTTCTAACTAGGATCTCGGCGTCTCGGCAGGTCTCGGATTTACCATTCGCCACCCCTAAAAACAGTAGCCTGCGTAGCTGCGGTATTGTGTGGGTGCGAGATTAAAGTTTTGGCGGCGGAGCCGTGTTCCAAAAAAAGGGAGTAGCCCCTAGGCGTTCTCGGCTCGGTCGAGAGCTGTAACGCGACGTTACTTAGAGATACATGCCGAGAACGCCTAGCCAAGCCAAAAACTGGCAATATTTAATTCCATCTTTATATTATAGGGAAAATAGGCCAGGAAAATGTGTTAAGGAATATTCTACAAAGAAAAAAAGCCTTTCCACACTATAAAAATAACAAGTTAAAAAAGTCGAAAATTTGGGATTTTTCCAAAGGGGTTAGCCCATGGTATTGGTTAAAAATTCGCAATTTTTCCATTTTTTTAATATAGGCAAAATAGCCCAGCAAAATGCAGTGTTTGAGAGTATTCTAGAAAGAACAAAAGCCTGTCCGGACCATAAAAAGAAATTAAAACAGTCGAAAAATTGGGATTTTTCCAAAGGTTTTGGTTAAAAATTGGCAATTTTTCCATCTTTTTATCATAGGCGAAATAGGTCAGGAAAAATGTGTTTGAGGATATTATAGGAAGAAAAAAAGCCTTTCCAGACTATAAAAACAACAAATAAAAAAAGTGGAAAATTTGCGATTTTTCCAGAGGGGTTAGTCCATGGCTTTGGTCAAAAATTGGCAATTTTTCCATATTTTACTGAAATATAGGCAAAATAGCCCAGCACAGTGTGTTTGAGAGTATTCTAGAAAGAAAAAAGTCTTTCTAGACTTTAAAAACAACAAGTTAAAAAAGTCAAAAACCTGGGATTTTTCCAAAGGGCAGTGAAAGGGATTGTCACTGGTTTTGGTCAAAAATTGGCAATTTTTCCATCTCTTTAACATAGGCAAAAAAGACAAGAAAAATGTGTCTGAGAATATTCTAGAAAGAAACAAAAGCCTTTCCAGACTATAAAAACAACAAGTTAAAAAACTCAAAAATTTGGGATTTTTCCAAAGAAAATACTGTTGGTGTGATTTTGATTGGTGGACGCGTAATGCTTGTTTGTGATTGGTGTGCCCGTGTCCAGCAATTTTAACTCAATGTTGTACCCAATTCAAATCTCCCGGTTCAAGATTCTTTGTGTACTGTATACGCTCTTCTCACATATGGTAATATGCCCGTCTAACCTCGTTTACGGGTAAAAATTCTTTTGAAATTCAAATACGAAAACGTCGTCTGATTAGCATTTCAAAGGATTTTTTACTCAAAAACGAGGTTAGACGGGCATATTACCATACGTGAGAAGAGCGTATTTACATTATAATTTTGCATTCACATTTAAATGATATGGAAATCCTTGAAACAAAACGTTTTATCCCCAAAGGGTTTGAATTAGTTTGCCGAATAGGTCTATCCTGTAGGCCACAACCCCCTAGGACACCTCATGAAGTTTACACAACCTACGATTCCTTGTCGCTTCGGTTTTGAGCTGAAAACGCACGTGGCATCGCACCATTTGCAACTGTAACCTGTCATGTCCGACGAAACGTTTCCACGGAACGAAGAGAATATGTCAGGTAACCCTTAATATTTATATTGTCGGTGTTGTTTCAATGCATTCATCCCTGAGTCTTCACTCCCGGTCAATACCGACAGTAAACCGTTTAATGCAGAAGCAACAAGCATAAGTAGCCTTCGTTGCGTGTTCACTTCTCAGTCCGGTTGTGTCCATGAAGGACTTCATAAAGTCCTTTTGCAAAAGACAAGATGACTTTTTGTAGGGAAAATCTTGCTCGAGTAACCGACGTTTTTTGGTGGCTTACTAGCCGAACTGGGAACCAAAAGCAAACACGGTGGAGTCGATCGAAGTCGATGTTCGGTGAAAGGTTTTCGGATTTTGTACGGATTCAAGTCCATCCTTTGAAAGGGAAACGTACAATTGAAAAGGTGCTTAATGAACCGTAAAAGCGTTTAAAAACTTTGATGTTTCTTGTGGGATTGAGAAACAAGAAATTTTTTCAATGTCTGTATTTTTTACTTGTTTTTCAGGTACTTCACGTGAGTTCTGTGTCCAGTGTAGCTGCAGAGTGAAAACTACCTGGGCCGTTTGAGCAGGTGAGGTTAAAGTAAGAGACATTCCAACCCCTTCTGAGGGAAAATTGGGAGGTTTTTGTCAGCCCCAAAGGAGCTAATATGAGAGCCGAAGGCGCGAGTCTTCAGTCAGTCATCTACAGTAATTCTCTAGATTTATTTATTGTGTTTATTAGAATAAATCTGATGCAGAAACCTGGGTTGCCTTAAAAATAATGTATTAAATACCGTATTTATTCGATTAACCGCCCTTGGCGCTTATTAAATATTTGGACCTTGAGAGTGGGCACTTATTCGAGGTGGGCGCTTATTCGAGGCTGGGCGCTTATTAAATTTTCACCATTTTCAGCAAGTGAAGTATGTTTATTTTGCAACAAAATAATAAATGCTAATAAAAAAATGCGAAGAAGTAACAAAGCAAGGTTTCTGTAAAATACTCTGAAGAAAACTCCGTCCTGAGGGAAGTCTCTTATTGGAACTTATTCACTTAAGTGGGTGGGGTAGGCTTGAGCGCTTATTTGAGTTTGATTGGGAGGAGGAGGGGGTGGGCGCTTATTCGAGGCTGGGCGCTTATTCGAGGCTGGGCGCTTATTAGCAGAGCTCTGGCGCGCGAAGCGCGCCTGCGGAGCACCATGGGTAAGTAAATCTACCCATCCCAGAAAATTTGGTAATCACGTGACCGTACACCGCCCGCCCGCCTGTCCGTCCGCATCACAGGGTAACCAGTGTTTAATCCTCACACTTTCTTGCCAGTTTGGGAGCACAGGAAGACTGATATTGCACACATATATTGCAGATCAATGTTGTGATCAATTGACAGGTGTCAAAACAGGGTATCTGCTGACCAGTATCACCTGACACTATCGCGGGCTCAGGTGTCGACCCATCGAGGTTGAATATCTTTTTGAAGTTATCCGCTGACAAGTTACTAGTTTTCAAATGATCGCAGGCGCAAGTTTATTTTTTTTTTAATTCATATGAAATATGTTGTGTTTTGTATGTGCCGCACAATTAAAATGTTGATTTCAAACTAACCTTGGAAGCTAAAACTCGGCCAGTTTTTATAGGCAGGGAAGACATGCCAGTTGCTTTTGACTTTTCTCACCAAAGTCACGCATTGGTCACGCTCTACGTCCAATTTTTATGCTCTGATTGGTCAAAATTTGACAGGTGAGTTCATGCGGAAAATTTCTGCAGCATCTTGAAACTTGTTTACTTTGCTGAAGCTGACAGAGTTTTGTGTCAACTTGTGATGTTTTTAACTGTCGTTTTCCACTGAATGTACAAAATGAAATTCAGCTGCTATCAAGAGTCTTCTGTTATTCATGGCTAGTTTGTTTACTGGGTTTTTGGTTGAGAAATACGTCGCTTGTCAAAGTCGGAAATCTGATTTCGGATGGCATCGTTTTCGTTTTTCGCCTTGCTTGATGCGCAAGAGGGTTGAAAAGTCTGAAGCGATTCTGGCCTTACTTGATAGATTTCAGTGCTTCTCGAATGGTAAGCCTGAGTAATATTATTGTACGTTTGTTTTTTATATCTAATTTAATGAAGTCGAGCGTAGTTTATGCGGCTGTTTAGTTTATACACGTTTTTAATTGTAAGATTTGAGACAATGATCTGACCGAGTGTCAGGTTTGATTATAAGCTTATAGAACTTTAAAAAGCCTTTAGACATGTTCTCACCGCAAATAGAAAGAAAACGTTCCAAAGAATATTTAGTTATAATTCTGGCTGTAAAAGAAAGCTTTGAGCAATTTTCTTGCCTCGAGTTCATCTTTGAAAAAGCAAACACCGGGAAGCCGGCTTACAAAATGAAAAACATAAACAAGGATTTTCAGAGACACTTTAATACTTGTCTTCGTGAATGAAAATTGTTGTCTCTGTATATGTTTAACCGAATAATTTTCCTTTTATTGATTGTTAGTAGTCTCGTTTGCAATTTTTATCGCTGTGCCGTTTGTTTTCAGTCGCTCATGAACATCGCTTGCATGCAGGAGTAGTCAAAATGCCGCGCGTATCAAACGCTTTTGACGATTACACATCGTTATAAAACCATTAAATAAAAAATAAATATAATAAATTCTTTATTATGTTGAAGCGTATAACTCTATTAATCATAATTTAAACAGTCGACTTTGGCGCTTGTCAAAAGTGAGAACCAGCTAGCCGTATAGGTGATTTTGGAAATTTTTTTAACAGTTTCGCTAAAAGCCCACACATGCTTCGATCGTCCTGAATATTGAGTGAGTGCAGTTTGTATTGCAAAATTGTGAAATACTGCATTCTGTCCGAAGTCTGTATGATAAAAACAGCGCCACATGGTACTGTTTCACCTCAGATGTGATGTATAAAAAGTATAAAAGGTTGGGTTACACGTCCCCAGACTTGTTGGCAATATTTTGTAAAGTAAACTTGTCGAACGCCAAAAATTCGGCCTGATTTGTTTTCCAAGAATTTGTTTTCCAGGCCTAATCTACTGTGATCAAGAGCCTGCGCTCTTAAATGTGATCGAAGATGATTGCTATTTTTTGGGTGTACATATATATAAGGCTATCAACTCAATGTAAGATTAAGTTCACTCTTAGCTTGGACTGTTTGCAAATTACTTTTCTCTAAAATCACCTAACCTTTCCCTCAAAAGTCACATGAATGTGCTCTAAAGTTAACTAAATTGTGGAAAACAAGTTTATTGTTTGATTTAAACAATAAATTCGAGTTAATAAATAGGAGCTTCGCTTTTAGCCCTGGCTAAATCTATATATTAGCTTTTTCTGCCTTTAGGATGGGCGCTTATTCGAGGTGGGCGCTAATTCGAGGTTGGGCGCTTATTCGAATAAATACAGTATCTTATTTTAGACAGTAATAATATTGTAACCTAACACTAAATAGAAGTGATAAGCTGATAGTAAAAAAAACACAATTAATTTTCCAGAAAAATGTCTGTGCATGGCAAATTGAACATGAAGCATGTAATCCTCAGAGGCCAGTGGCATGCNTTTTATCGCTGTGCCGTTTGTTTTCAGTCGCTCATGAACATCGCTTGCATGCAGGAGTAGTCAAAATGCCGCGCGTATCAAACGCTTTTGACGATTACACATCGTTATAAAACCATTAAATAAAAAATAAATATAATAAATTCTTTATTATGTTGAAGCGTATAACTCTATTAATCATAATTTAAACAGTCGACTTTGGCGCTTGTCAAAAGTGAGAACCAGCTAGCCGTATAGGTGATTTTGGAAATTTTTTTAACAGTTTCGCTAAAAGCCCACACATGCTTCGATCGTCCTGAATATTGAGTGAGTGCAGTTTGTATTGCAAAATTGTGAAATACTGCATTCTGTCCGAAGTCTGTATGATAAAAACAGCGCCACATGGTACTGTTTCACCTCAGATGTGATGTATAAAAAGTATAAAAGGTTGGGTTACACGTCCCCAGACTTGTTGGCAATATTTTGTAAAGTAAACTTGTCGAACGCCAAAAATTCGGCCTGATTTGTTTTCCAAGAATTTGTTTTCCAGGCCTAATCTACTGTGATCAAGAGCCTGCGCTCTTAAATGTGATCGAAGATGATTGCTATTTTTTGGGTGTACATATATATAAGGCTATCAACTCAATGTAAGATTAAGTTCACTCTTAGCTTGGACTGTTTGCAAATTACTTTTCTCTAAAATCACCTAACCTTTCCCTCAAAAGTCACATGAATGTGCTCTAAAGTTAACTAAATTGTGGAAAACAAGTTTATTGTTTGATTTAAACAATAAATTCGAGTTAATAAATAGGAGCTTCGCTTTTAGCCCTGGCTAAATCTATATATTAGCTTTTTCTGCCTTTAGGATGGGCGCTTATTCGAGGTGGGCGCTAATTCGAGGTTGGGCGCTTATTCGAATAAATACAGTATCTTATTTTAGACAGTAATAATATTGTAACCTAACACTAAATAGAAGTGATAAGCTGATAGTAAAAAAAACACAATTAATTTTCCAGAAAAATGTCTGTGCATGGCAAATTGAACATGAAGCATGTAATCCTCAGAGGCCAGTGGCATGCAAACCTGAACTAAAAGTGTGGATTAATCATGAAGAGGTAGGTAACACATCCTACATGGGTGTAGACATAACTGGATCCTCTTTTGGATCCCTTTTTGGGCCACTCATTGTCTTTAAATAGAGAGAATTCATATAACTCGTTTCTTATATGCTAATGAAAACCGCTAAATGCTAATGCGAAGAACAATGGAGAAGGCACGCACAAAACTGGACACTGCTACAAATTCTTAATTGAAAGAGAGTTGGAATCATGTCTTCTGTTGATTTTACGTGCAGGATGCCAAAGTTTCATCCGTGTTTCTCCCAAACAAATGTTCAAATACCTGAAATACTGGGAAAAGTACATCTCAACCGCTGGATTTTTCCTCACCATAAAAACTGAAAGTTGTTAAACAACTGATGCTGCAGTTTTTCGGTCTGGCTGTGGTAACTGAAAAGACCACAAAAATCAGGTATATTTAAAAGTACTGCTGTTGCCTCTTGATTCAGATAAGTATCATTAATTTTGTTTTGGAAAAGTGCTTCACATTCCAACGTGAATTGCCAGTGAGTACAAAAGCTGGTCATTAAACAATATTGTGAGCGTCATTCTCATATAAGAAACGGATTATATGAAATTGCACCTATATAATATAAAGAAATAACAAAAATAAACTAATTTCAAAAAGTGAGCAAGCAAATAATTTTATCCCACACCTTCATTATCTCTTGCTTTTTTTACTACGAGGCTTGAAAGGTGACTGCAGAAATAGCTTACCAGATAAACATTAATTTTCCAAGGTTGTCCTTAGGCTGACCACCTACTATATCTATTATCATCAGTATCTGCAAGACTTTGCGTGTTGTTAATGCGATGACTGCTTGCGACTTGGCTTGCAACTGCTACAACTGCTACTACTAAAAACTCCATTAAAACTATTTACTGTACAGGATCCAATGAAACAGGCCAATTATGGGTATTTTTAGGTGACAATCACCAAATGAGGATGAACAAGCTTGAGAAAAATTATGAGAAACACCAGTCATAGAATTTGAATTTTTTGCATGTCTTGTCAACCAAATAACGTGACTGTTATCTTCATATGTGAAAATATCATAGTTGCTATGGTTACATTATAAATCATGCCTTTAATACCAAACAAAATGTTAGCGGTTTGGCATTTCAGTGGTGTTTACATAGTAAATCGAACATTACACGACCGCTTGGAGATACGAAATTTCTCTTCTGGTGTTGAAAAATTAATGTTTCATGAGTTAGTGATATTTGAAGAGAAAATTTTGTATCTCTGTGCTGAGATAAAAGGAAAAGCAACAGATATCCGTGGAAACCTTGTAAAAAGCCATCACTTAAGGCACCACACTGAAGCAGTCTGTAAAATACTGAAGACATCTTACATTGTGTACTTCCAGAAAATATCCCTACCTCACCTTGAAGGGCACAAATGTTGTTGATAATATTTTTGGCAATTTCTTGTTGTGCGGCATTTGATAACCTCCAGGACACCGTTAGCTAATAATTAACCATGGAGGTGATGCGTCACACTACTAACTACAGGAGTAATGTCATCTGCAAAAAAACCAGCTACATTCAAACTAAACACCACGTGAACTTTGATTACTTCATTTTAGTTAGAACATGTTACAAGAAAGCTTAGAACATGATCAAATTTAATATGATAGATCAAATGTGTAATAAAGCAACAGCTAGGTAACCGGAAGTGTACTCACAAGCTGATGACAATTGTATTACACTGTAAGGAAAACTATGACGTAAGCCGTGAAAAAAAGCATTTAGCCCACTGTAGATAAAAGATGGTCAATACAAACAATAATACTTGTTTTGAAGACTGGTAACAGAGAAACAGTTGATAGCTTGCTCAACAAAGAAGCTGACATTTGATATTTATATTTTAATATTTATATTTCCCCTGGAAAAAAACTCTGTAAGCAACCCTTAACTCCCTCGGAAATTGCCTCCTTTTGGACTCCCTCCCCCCGGAATTTCCCTTGCCCTTCGTGGGGATTATGGATATTTTCTGGAACTACACACTGCATTTAGCAAAGGGAGGCCATAGATGAAAAAAAGAGTTTTAAAATTCTCCAGCAAATCAACCTTTTTACAGGACAGAAATACAAATACAACTACTGCAAATGCAAACTACAAATATACAACTACTACAAATGTCTCCCTTCAGAGTGCTCATTGGCTACTGATTCAGATACATTCATTTTTTGTAAACATTATTTCTCCAGAATAACGTTCATGTTTTACATCTTTGTCTTTTTTGTAGGAACAAAATGGTGGGAATGATGCTACATGTCTAGTTGAACGATGCATCAGATTTCAACATGTCCATATGAGAAAGTTTGACAGGGACAGAAGGAACTAATAACTTTCCAACTTCTGGTAGGTTTAACGCATAAAACTCTAATGAGCGTTAGTCTCAATAAAGGAAATTTGGGGGACCAAACGAGGCAACTCGGTATGATTCGCACCC